>QOCX01001527.1:698-28346 GCA_005959815.1 Sarcophaga bullata | reverse complement strand
GATTATCCATACAAATAACACTCGATAGTGAAAACACACAAAACACTATGAGTGTTTTTCTTTCTCTTTTAATTTCTGGGTCAATTTATCTGGTGCGTAAATGTGTGCCTGCATTAGTTTGACGTTTGGTTTGGTTTGGTCTCTTTTGTCTTCTCTCTCTCTCTCCATGCAAGTGGTGTGTGGTGGTACTTGCTTGTAGTGGTGGTGGTGGTGGTCTTTTTGGGTGGGTGCACAAGTATTTTTTTGTTTTGTTTTGTTTTTTTATTTGTTCATTTGTTTCATATGGTTTTTGTTCGAATTGTTATTTAATTTGTTTTTTTTTATCAGTTTTTTCCTGTGTTGTTGTTGTTGTTTTTGTCGGTTTGGCATTCTATTCTGGTCTAGCCTATTGTTGTTTTTATTATTATTTCATTGCGTTGTTGCGGCAAACTTAATTACAATTTGATTATGGCGAGTTTGTCAATCTATTGGAAGTTTTTGTGGTCGTTGTTGCATTACAACATTAGTCTTCAATTTGTTTTTTATCTGTTTTTGTTGTTGTTGTTGTTGTTGTTGTTGTTGTTGTTGTTGTTGTTGTTGTTGTTGTATAAATTCATATCATATCAGGCGTAAATTTATTTATGAGCCTCTACAAAAACAAAAAACAGAGAAAAAAACTCATTCATTCAGTCATTCATTCATTAGTAGATGAGTTGCAATGTTGTTACAGAGTGAACATTGAAGGGGGCCCCATTACTGTAAAATGTTCTTAAAAAACCAGTGGCAATTAGAGAAATATTTTATCCTAGATAGTTGCATAACGATAAAGTGCGTGTCAATAAGTTTGAATGCATGTCGTACCTTAAAAAAAAAATTAAGAGGCTCCTTACCCCTTCTAAATACTGTATTCATAAGGGATCAAGCAGCCTCGTAGAGAATAACAACGGCAACGAACAACATAGGCAGGTCAGGCAATGACAATCTTTGGCAAATATTGGAACTAACTAAGCAAGTTTCTCTTTGCCACTACAGCCAACGTGTACATGGAGGCATTTATAAGAAGGATTTGGATTTTATTTTATTCCTGAGGTCCCTGAGAATGTTACACTTTATATTCCATTAAAGTGCGCCTATCTCGTTGAGTTCTTGTAGAGTTCCCGATTGAGAACATATTCATCAGGGGTACCTCCCTCTGAATATCCAGCAGTGTGTCTCATCTTACTGGATAGTTAAAGGCTCTTAATTGTTCTCGTTATCCAATGGAGCCAGCTGTCGATACTTCTATCATTCAAATACTTCACGCCATGTCACATCCTTACTAGTTACATCACTTAGAACCAGCTGAGCGCTGCAGTATTAAAACAAATAAAGGTTTTGCATTATTTTGCTTCGGAGGTCGTTGAAAAGGATCAACTTTCTATTCCATTAAGAGCGTATACGGTTCGTCAAGTCCCTGTAGAGTTCACGGTTGTAAACAGCGATCTTATTAGGGATACCCCTTTCTGAAAGGCTATTCTACACTCTTTATCGCAGTTCTGTCAGAATTTGGATATGCAGAGATTCTTGAAACGTAAGCAGCTCTTCGATTTCCTGTAGATTTCGCTGATGACAAGCGTGTTCTGGTACGAAATACCTTTCCTGGAAGAATATCACCAAACACTCACTGTCAAATTCTCTCAAAACAGTACCTAGAGTTGCGTGCTACACTCCTTACATACATAATTGGTTATTACAACCCTCTACCCAGGATTACGACCTAGTTTCTCACATCACTTTTGTTGTGTGTGTTAATTTTATACAAGCAAGGAGGGGGGACCTGCAGTTTAAAGTCGACTTTGTACGACAGATTTTTGAGAAAGTTTTCATGGTAATTTTATTTTTCACTCCCAGAGTTTTTACCACAAATCTGCTGAGCGGAAGTCGCCGAAGAAATATTTTTTTCTTATTTCGTTTTGTTGAAGATGTCTGACCCGGGGTTTGAACCCTGGCGTCATGTCTAATAAGCCAACGCACTACCTACAAAACTTCGGCTACTTCACTCCATAGTCTAGTCAATTCCTATACACAATGTGTTAAAGTAATCGGCGCACCACCTTTCATAACGAAATTCTGCTTGTTCGGAGCTTAAAATTGTCTACACAGGAGGCCGTAATCTGTGGAACAGTAAGTAGGCCATATGTTTTGCTGTATAAATGAACTTTCAATTTGAAAAGTGGGATGATTTAGCCCAACCGAGGGCTGTGTGGGGGGTGGTAGTGTGATGCCTATAATTGGCGTGAGTTCATGTGCCTATAATTGGCGTAAGTATACGTGCCAATGTAGTTGCATGAAGTTTCAGACGTTCTGATGATATATCATTAGCGTACTTAGACTTGCTATTTCTTAGTGTTTCAAGTACGGATTTATTCCCATTATCTGTTGGCGGATTAGTATCGGAGTGTTTACTTGATGTGAGAAATTAGAAAAGTGTACCATCGAAGTGTTTCGATTAATTTTAAGTGAAGTTAAAGACCAGTAGGCTGCGTTAGTTAGACGTAGAACTTCCGGTTTTTGTAAGACAAGTGATTTCAAACAATCGATAATTTACGTAAAAAATACTCAATTACTGCACTGTTTTGAAGTCTGAAATCACTCGTAGTACAGAAACAGAAGACAGACAAAAAATCATAAGATCAACAGGAGAAAACGAGTCGCTTTTTGAGTATTACCATGGCCCTACCTACAATCATACAAATTGTCTTTTACAAGCAATAATGCCATGTTTTTTTTTAAGAGAAAACAATTAAATTTCTTTTATTATTTTAACAATTAAAGACATTAAAATTGAAATTCATTGCAAAATAATTGCAAAACTTTATTTTTTTTGGTTTTTTCAAAATTAATTTAAAAAACATGCGATTGTTGCATAAACAAAATAACTCAACCTCAGGTCACTTGAAACAATTTTTTAATTATTTTTTTTTTTTTTTATTTCTATAAAAATTTTTTATTTTTATACTAAAAAAAAAAAGCCAGCGATTTCAAACCCATTTTTTTTTTTAAGATTAAATGGTCAGCGTTTAATTGAAATGTGAAAGTGTGCTACTGAACCCTAAAGTTATACACACACGGGCAAAAGTTATTTTTAATTTTTTTTTAAATTTTTTTTGTAACACTTTTCAACAAAAAAATTTTTTTTTTGCATACACTTTAGTTCAGTTCAGTTCAGTTTTATTTTTTTATTTTTATTTTTATTTTTTTTTATTTATTTTTTTTTTTATTTTTCAGCATAAAGTTCATTGACTTTTGGTTGTTAAGTGAAGAAATGAAAAGCAAAAAAAAAAAAAAAGAATTCCAAAAAATAATTAAATTTTTACACTCTGTTATGTTGTGTTATATTTTTAAACAAAACGATTTTTATTTGAAAGTATTTTTCTTCTTCTTCTTTTTTGATTTTATTTTATAATCATATTCATGGAACCTGACATGGTATTTTTTTTGTTTTTGTTTTGTTTTGCTTTTACAAAGAAATCATTTGTTTTGCGGTTAATAAAATACAAGGAATACTGTAGTATTAGTAGATAGCGGTACTGGTTGGTACAGACCCCCCAGGCTAAATTCATTTTAAGCTTATCGTAGCATTTAAGGCACTTCAATCAGCATATCTTGGTATGATTCCTTCTCCCAAGCTTCTGTGGTTACATTCGATTGTATTCTTGCGTAGTCCTTGCTTCTTTATTTCTGTTAGGAACTAGTTTAGCTTTATACAAAAGATAAAGCCATGGTTGTAGCTTTAGAATCCATTCAGCTTCTAGCCTTAGTAGACAAAAAATCATCCATAGAAATGTTATCTCAAATTCAGCCTACTTTAGGTATAATCCCACGCACTTAAGTATTAATTGTTGTTTTTTGAGGGCTTAATTTGGAGCGAAGATGCTTAGAAAGTTTATGCGTATATTTCTTCTGTCTTCCTAATATTAGAAGTAGTCTAAGATTCCAGGTGTCTACGTTCTTTAATAGCAGCGTCCTACGGATATGTATGCCAAGTCCTATGTATTTAGTAGTCACTGCTATGTAGTCGTCAAGCGTTCACACTCTTCGCAAATCCCTTGTGAGGATAACAAAGTCATCAGCGTACCCAATGAGAGAGAGTAATAAGAGTTAATTGAGCAATTTGTTGGTAACATACTCTTTTAAGATAGGAACTATCCGACGGGTCGAGGAAATATATTCGGTAACTTCCCCTCAGCAGATTATTCGGCAAAAATTCTGAGAGTAAATAAAATTGCCATGCGAAATATTCTCAAAAATCTGCCGTTCGGATTCGATTTTAAACTGCAGGTCCTGCATTCGTGTAAAATTAACACACACAGCCTAAGTGGTGTGAAGAGCTAGGTTGTAATCCTAGCTTAAGGGTTGTAGTGACCAATAATGTATGTATTTATGTATGTAAGAGTAACGGTGTTCCATCCCAGAGTTAATTATTCGAAACTCATGGAGAAATTCACGGGTATCTTCAAAGCAGAATAGACTATCGAAAGATGTACTCAATTCAACTTGAATAAGAAAAATATAAGGCAGTTAATCAAAAATTCGAGCATTCGACTCGCATGGGGATTGTTCAATAATAATAAGGGTGCTGAAATGGGACCACTTTCTCCTGGATCCCAAGTTGTATTTACTAGAATGGCACGCACGTCGTATGAGCAGAAGCCTTCTGTGAAGTGAGATATGATGTAAATAAAATCCACATTCCCTGGCTTCGTTTTCTTAAAAGTTGGCTATACTATGCTAACATAATATATTTTCTAGAGTATTTCATAGGTACAGTCTTCACATGGCTTGATGAATCCGCATGTATAATAATGAACACGCACTACCTAGCTTCGTCTTTTTAAGCTGAGTTCACCACCATCTTAATGAACTTGCAGACGCGGTATTGTTATATTTTTTGGATAGCTTCCGCATACCGGTTGCCTCATTAGCTAAGGAAGGAATATGTGTTGAGCAGACAAGAGATCTCATTATTATATTCTACTTAATATAGGCTGCCACCTTTCAGAAAAGTAAGGAACTAAGGCGTCAAAACTAATTCTAACTTTTGGGTTTCATTTCCATTCCCAAGAGTCTCATATCCTGCCTTTGGCTTCTTCCATAATTGCATATCCCCCTTCTGATCACTCTATTGGCTTATGACCTCTTTTTTTTATAGCAATTACTCACCACATTAACAATATTTTTTTTATACTTTTCAAATCACCTTTAGACTTCACTTGTTAATTTACGAATACGTATGTATTTCGTCTCGCATTAATAACGTTTCAATCAATAAGGTTTCAACTGGGCCTTCAACAAAGTATGCACTCTCTCTGTTATTAATCGCTTCTTAAAGCAATGTCTATGAACTTAACACAATTGATTTATTTTGTTCACGTTTTAACAACCTTGAACTTTTAGTAAACATTAAAACAAAAACAAATAAAACATAAAAAAATAAAAAAAAAAAAAATTATTAACAAAGAAAATTCAGTCAGTTTTGTTTTTGTTCTTTCCACATTTATGAACTCATAATCTCTGATGCACTAGAAAAAAATTCTAACCAAAAACTGTGAAAATCAAAATGAAAAATCACTTCATCATCGATAACGATTAACATTGTAATGTTACATTGAATTCAATTCAGTCATCGATAGTAGCGTGAATAATAAATAAAAATTTAATTAATTAATCTGATCGAACGTGAACGTGTACGTTCATATGTTGTTAGAGAATTTATAATCAAAAGAGTATAATGCTACTGATAAACAAACAAAGAGAGAGAGAGAGAGAGTCAATGAAAATGTCTTGCTTTCAGTGGAAAATAATGCGGGACTTAGTGTATAAAGACAGACAGGGTGAATAATTAATCGATTATTGAAAGAATTTGAGAAGGGGAAAGACCATCAATTGTGAAAAATATGTTGCTTTATTGAGGCTACAGACGAGTATGGATTTTCTGAAAGCCTTATAAAATATGGAGAAGAAGGATTTCTGCAGAACTATAGTCAGTAAGGGAATAAAAAGAATCCATTTGACCGTAACCAAAAGGAATTTGGAGATTGAAAGGGAAAGACTAAATACGAAACACTTTCGCAGGTCAGATACATAGGCTATCTCGGAATGAGATCATAAAAATCGAGTCGTTTTGAGTCCCGGACTTAGCATTATTTGCCATGAAAGACTTTCACAAATCAGATTCATAAGGAATCTCGGAATGAGATCGAATTTAGTAAGCCTAAGACTTGTTGAATCATAAGCGTGACATGTTGCATGTTGCATTAAGTTTCAGACGTTCTACTGATATATCGTTAGTGCCTTTAGATTCAGTTTTCTCAGTGTTTCAAGTACAGATTTATTCTCATCATCTGTTGGCAGATTAGTGAAATGAGTTGTTACTTGATGTGAGAAATTGGGAAAGTGGATCGTACCATCGCAGTATCTGGTTTCAATCAATTTTAATTGAAGATAAAGATCAATAGGCTGCGATGAGGCATATAACCGCCTGTTTTTATATGACAATCGTTTTCAGGCAATCGACAATTTGTGTGAAAAATTATAAGCTTTTGATGTCATTTAATCTCCTTTCTATTAACACTGCCTATATCTGATCAAGGAGGATATACAATGCGGGATTGTAATTGATTAATGCCAGTAATGGAGGTTCAATAGAATATAATAGCAATGTTGCTTGCATTTCAGTATGTTAGCACTCGTTGCAATCTGATGGGGACAAGACAAAAAATTGTTTACAATTATATAGCACAGTGGGACTCCGATTTATCCTAAATGAAGCAGTTTCTCTCTGTGTCTGTCTATTCCTCCTATTGCTTTTTTTTTAGCGTAATAAATATAGAAATTTTAGTCATAAAACCACCTCTTGTCAACACATCAAACTTCAGAACTGTCATTTAATATTACTTGGTGGAATGTTGAGCTCACTTTGTTGATTTTACTTTTCTTATTCAGTTCTTCACTGTGTTGCTTTCGAAAAATTCTTCTTTTCGTAGAGCTTCCTTTACATATATTAAGAAACCTTTTACCACGAGGTAAAAGTCTTGTTTAGATAACATACTATATGGACATGGTCAGGATTGCTACCAAGTTTCTGTGTGTTTTAATTTCATACCTGAGTGTTGGGATACCTACAGTTTTAAGTCGGTTTTGAAAGACAGATTTTTTTGAGAAACTTTTCAAGGCAATTCTCATTTACTCTGAGAGACTTTTTGTCAGAAATCTGTTGGTGATATCTGACCTAGGGTTTGAAACAAGGCCTCACTTCTAATAAGTCAGCACACCGCTCACTAGACTACGATGATGCCATCATGACCTTTTGAAACATTTTCTGACAAGCTGTCTCTTAGCTTTATCCACTTTTAAATGTATTCGTAACCTTTTGCAATAACCATGTATGTTCTAACTCAAATCCGAGATATACAGTCACAGGAAAAATTTTACATACATGCATTTTTTCTTTCTTTCTTTCTAATAATTTGTGTTCAAACGTTCTTAATTGTAACTGCCTTAAACAACGCGAATTGATAAAAATCACTGGAAAAGAAATCTACATATACAGTGGTGTATGTAAACTTTTGTCCTTGACTGTACGTGCATTACATGTTCTGTTTTTGGCAGGCTGCTTATTTCTGTGAGTCATTGTGTCCGAACCTGTAAAGGGAACTTCTGTATCATCAAAGTACCTTTTAAATTCTTGCATTTCCAGAATATTCAGAATATTCTATAGGACTGCAGGGAAGCGTGGTTAAAGCTTTAACAATTTCAAGAGAAGTGCCTACAAAATACCACGTGGTATTGAGATAATAGAAGACTAGTTTTACACTCTTTATTGACCTCGAATTTAGAAAATTTTATTAGAAAATAAACAATTTTTTTTTTGAAAAATTTTTTTTCGTGTTTTACAACACTAGTCTAGTCACCTGCTTTCAATTAAATTTTTTTTTATGATCTTAAATTTCTCAAGCAATAAGCTTTTCGCTACTTTTTAATTATAATGTTTAGCAACGCAGTATAAATTTTATGTTTTTATAGGCCTAATAAGTTTTTTTTTTTAATGTAAATTTGTTTGGATTTTTAATTAAATTTTAGTATACTCGTCTGATGTCTTATGTTTTTTGTTTTACATTTCTTTACAGTTTTTAACACCAACGAACTGGAAAAACCAGAGTATTTTTTTTAATGATACTTTTGGAATTTATATTTTGAAAAAAAAAAAAGGTAATTAAATGAGCTTTTATTTCCAATTTTTTCCATTTTTTTTCTAAGTTTTTGCTTTGATAATAAAAAATGTAAACTTATGTGTATGTACACATGGTTAAAATCATTAAAACGTAACGACACCTAAAATGATCAGCACCTTTTGCGGGGCAATATCTCAATAATCCAATACCCACTGCCACCTCAACCAGCCTTAAAAAAATAAAAAAAAAATAAAAAAATTGTGAGTGCGAGTAAAAAAAAAATGCAAAAAATTTTGTTTTATTGTTATAAAACAATGTTTCTTTTTTGTTGTTGTTGTTGTTGTTAGTTGTATCTATTTAGTCACGATTGTTTTCTTTTTTTTTTTCAAAAATTTTTTTCTTTGATTTTTTTGTTTAGCAACTTAAAAAAAAAAACTTTTTGAAAAAATTGGCAATCACGCCACTTATTCACTCACATGGTAATTGTTTAGAAATAAAAAATAAAAAAAAATTTTTTTTTTAATGGAAAAAAAGTGCAAAAAAGTCAAAATAAATATAAGAAATGAGTTAAAACAATAAACCTTAAGCAACAACAACAACAACAACAGCAACAATAAACACATCATAGCAATATACATACATAAACTGTATAGTTTTTGCGAAAATCTTTAAACGAAAAAAAAAAGAAGAAAGAAAGAGAAGAGAAGAGAAAAAATCCCCTTCAAATGGCCAAAAACCAGTCCCACACATTTCTTTCTTTTAATTTTTTTTTCTGCTTTATTGAGTCAGTTTCAGACGAAATCAATTGCCACTGTTATAATAAAAAAATACAGTTGAGACTCGAATTACGGCACAAGATCCTTTCCTTTCATCGGATATCGCCTTATCTGGTAGGTGGTGATTCCACTGAAAACTTTCCTCCTCCGGAGAATTTCTGTATAGAGCAGTGCTTAAACATTATTTAGCATAGGGTACTTAGGGTTTCTTATATACCTTTATCAGTGGCCTGCGACCAGGCGGTATGCTCTGTTAAATCTCTTTCATTTCGGATCTCATTTATTTAGTAAAAGGCTTTCGATTTACGAATATAAATACGTTAACAACCGAAAATCGTTTAAAAATCTTTAAAACTCACCACAAAAGTGCTTATTATGATCGTCATAATCGGCTCACTGTGCTAAGGTTTGTGAAGATTATAAAGAAATTTAGAAAGAATTCTGCTAGTCTTACAGATGTGCCAAGGACTGTGCTTCATCGTAATAAACTGTAACCTTGTGTTACAAAAAATGTGACAACAAATTCGGATTTAACGATTTCACAGCGTTCTCAGCATACATAATTGGTTATTATAACCCTTCAGTCAAGATTACGACCTAGCTTCTCGCACCACTTATATTGTGTGTGTGTTAATTTAAAACAGAAGTGGCGCCATCTACCGTTTAAAGTCTATTCCGAATGACAGATTTTTGGAGAATGTTTTCGTGGCAATTTATTTATTCTTCGAGTTTCTATCAGAAATCTGCTGAGATAAGGTCACAGAAGATATTTTTTTTTTTCATTTTGATTTCTGACCTGGGGTTTGAACTGTGGCCTCATGACTAATAAGCCAACGACACTACCTACTACCGTGATTGTGCCACTGTAGACAAATAAAATGCCAATTTCACAGCCAAGTGCAAGCCAAATAACTTTTGATTTAATTTGCTGAACATAACCTTAAAATTAATTAAACAGATTGCCTTCCATAATGTGCTCAGTCTTCTCCATATCATTGCAAAATATGGATCCTATTGATTGCACACTAAAGCGTTACCAAGTCAATTACAGGGATTGCTAAATGTCTTCTTCTGTCTTGATTAAAAAAAAAAAATCAAAACCCGTTCATTCAGGGCCTCAATGTGCTTCGTAAACATGTGAAAATTCAGATTGAAAAGAGCAAAATAAAAAACCCCAGCAAATAGAGAGGAAAAAAATCGTTTCAAAAACCTTCACATCTGAGACAGATATTGAAAAAAAAAAAAAGATCAACTTGAAAAAACCAAAAGTTTTGTTGAAAATGAAACAAAAAAAAAGTCCGTTTTTTTTTTTGCCGGCCGGCGCTTTTTGCAAAGAAACATTTTGAGATGTGGCTTAAGATGACAAACAACAACATCCAAAACAGCCAACACACACAAACACTGAAGTAGCGAATGAAATAAGACGTTGATTTTTGGTTTTCTTAGAAATGTCAGGCGCGGACAACAACATAAAAAAGCTCCATGTTTTTCTTTTTATAGAAAATAATTTAAAAAAAAAAAAATTACTTTTTTGTTGTTGTAATTTTTGTTGTCTCTGGGTTGTTTGTAATTTTTGACTGTCTGTGTCATTGAGTTTCTAATTTGAAAGTTAATTTTAATCAAACGGATGATGGGTGTGGGTTGCCACAGTTGCCGAAGACCGAACGAAAACAATTGCAATTGCAGTGAAGTAAAACGAATTGTATGAAGAAAGTTTCGTTGGAAAGTATTTTTTGGGATTTAAAAAAGTTTCAAATCCGTTCATATTCATTACAACAACTCTTAAGCCATAATAAGTTTTATAAGACTTTCTGTTTCACATTTCTAATGCTTTAAGCGGTTCTTGAGTCTTTTCAAGCTCTTATCGTTATCGGATCTTACAAAAGAAGGCATTCCAAGTCTCTCGGCATGCCTGCCAATAGGGTAGTGATCTGTAAAGACCAATAATGCAATAGAGAGCCATGCGTTTTATGGAAAGAGGGCAATTGGAAAATTTGTCTGACAGACAAAGCGTTTTTTTTTTAGCAACTTTAATGAAAGGTTGCAGTCTTTACTTGAAAGCAAAACACCTCAAAACGTTGTCTCTGCAATGCATTTTTATGACTTTTTCTTGTCTGACAGACAAACCGCCATTTATTTTTGTAATAAAAATTTGTCTGACAGACATAACGTGTTTTGTTTAGGGACTTCAATTGAAGTTTGCACTCTTTATTTATTATTAAATCACCTCAAAACGTTGTCTGAAAACTCAATCATACATTTTTATGGTGCTTTTTTGGCGGACAGGCAGATCGCCATTTTGTGAAAATTCGTCTGCCAGACAAAACGTTTTTTGTTTAGCAAATTTAATTAAAAATTGTTGTCTTTGCTTATTAGTAAATCACCTCAAAACGTTGTCTGAAAACTCTGTAATGCATTTTTATGGTGCTTTTATGTCTGACAGACAAATAGCTATTTTTCTGTGATAAAAATTTGTCTGACGTACAAATTTTTTTTTTTAAATAAAGGTTGTTGTCTTTGCTTGTTATGAAATCACCTCAAAATACCGACTTAAACTCTGTAATACATTTGTATGTTTTTTTGTCTGACGGACAAATCGCCATTTTTTCTCTGATAAAAATTTGTCTGACAGACAAAGCCTCAGTTAAATATTTTAATTTCTAGTTATTAAATCAGCTTAAAACGCTTACCTAATACTGAATTTGTCTCACGTACAAATCGCCATTTTTTCTGTAATGAAAATTTGTCTGACAGAGACAAGGTTTTTGTCTTTGCTTTTAATTAAATCACCTCAAACCAATGTCTCAAGGCTTTGTAATGCATTTTTATTATTTTCTTTCTGTCTGACAGACAAACCGCCACTTATTTTTGTGAAGAAATTTTGTCTGACAGACAAAAGTTTTTTGTTTAGCAACTTCAATTGACGGTGCTAGCCTTTACTTATCATTAAATAACCTAAAAAGGTTGTCTTAAAGCTTTTTAATGCAGTTTTATAGTTTTTTTTTGTCTGACAGACAAACCGCCATTTATTTTTGTGAAGAAGATTTTGTCTGACAGACAAAACACCATTTATATTTAGTAGCTTCTGTTAAATATTTTAATCTTTATTTATTAAATCAACTTAAAACGTTTTCTTAAAACTGAATAATATCTGCTTATGTTTTTTTTTGTCTGACGTATGGAACAACAATGACGTTTGGCAGATTATGGTTCAAAATTCCAAGACTTCTAGAGAATATCTGAAAGTGTTATTTATTCACCCTTTAGGTCATACTGGATTTTCAGTTATTTTTTTTAAAAAATATTGCAATTTTTTTTTTCATAAGCATTTTATAATCATACAAAACACACTTCTACTAATATTTCCGGTTTTGTCTGATTTTCTGGCTTTTTCATAAGCAGCTTAAATCATTACAAAAGCAATATAAAAAGTGCACAGATTTTTTGTTGTTGTTGTAAATCTATTTAATTTTAATATCTGTCATTTAATTATCTTATTCAGTCTGTCCAGCAGTATAACTGTCATTTGTCAATGTTGAGAGAAAAAAAAAAAAAAAAAACAAGAGAAAAAAACATCGAAACATTGAAGTAAACAGGCAAGGCAGGCGCAATTGAAATGTTTGCCTAGATCTAAACTGTAAGTTTTTGTTTTTTGTTTATTTTTTTTTTGTAGCAGTTCCACTGCTATTTATTATGTCTAGTTCAAGTTTAGCTTAATGTTTCGCGTTTGTTTTTTGTTGCATTTTATTTTGTATGTCAGTCGACAGTTTTTTGTTTTGCATTCATAATAACATTTTTTAAGTAGACAAAAATAGAGATAGAGAGAGAGAGAGAGAGTGAGAGAGAAAGAGAGAACGCGAGTAACAACTGCAAATAATTGTCTTTCCTGCTGAGTGACTAAGTTAAGGCAATTAGACTTTTACTTGATGCACTTCAAAAACAAAAACAAACAAAAAAATAAAAAAAAAAACCAATAACAACTAAACGCCATACAAATATTGTTAAACTTTACTTAGTGGCAGCTTATAAACGTGCTTTAGTTTCGTTCATTTCATTATTTACTCGTTTATTAATCGCCATTCGTTTATCAAGTTTAATGTTGATTTACATTGAAAAGCCTTCGCAAACTTTCAAACTCTATTATTTGCATAAAGTTTTCTCGATTTTAATTGAAGTCAGAGGCGAATGTTGAAGTTCGATTTTGAAGTTTGATTCATAAAACCTTGAGTATTTTTTTTTCATTTTTTAATGTCAACATCTTTAAATGATTTTCGGGGTTTTACATCGTAATGATTCATATGTGCTCTGAGTTTAAGCTCCCAGCAGGCAAGTTGAATTGAACTGTTTCTACTGAGGCAGTATTGAATATCCTCCTCCTCTAAAGCCAGCAGTCTTCATAAAACTTTAATTTGTTCTAACAGATCTCTGGAGTGTATTTATAGACCTCATGGTAGAGTTTTAGTTCCCAACAGGGAACTTGAATTGAACTGTTTCTACTTTGACGGTACTGAACATCCTCTTTTAAAACCAGCCGTATTCGTAGAACTAAGCTGCAATAACAGATCTCTGGATTATATTCATAGGCCTGATGGTAGTTTGAGCACTTTAGTTACCGCAACACTTGATCTACTTTTGAGGTTGCCGTAGTCTAGAGGATAATGTGTTGGCTTATTAGACGAGAGAACATGAGTTCAATCCCTGGCTTAGACACCTCCAACAAAACGAAATATGAAGCAAATATTTCTTTCGACGAATCCTTTCTCTCAGCAGAGTTCTGGCAAAAACTTACTTACTTAATTGGCCATTAGCTGCCCGATTTACGAATTTCCGCCTGCCTTAACCCATCCATTCCAGGCACCAATGCTTCTTGTGTGCCTACTCCAGTTGGTCACATCAATAGATGACAAAGCTTCCTCGATTTGATCCTTACCACGCAAATAAGGTCGTTCTCTTCGCCGACTTCCGCAAATCCCCGAATCAAATACCCGTCTCGCCGGAGCATACTCCTAAATTCGAACGACATGACCGACCTTAGCCGGAAAAAACTCTGAGAGTAAATATAATTGTCTTGAAAAGTTCCTCAAAAATCTTTCTTTCAGAGTCGACTTTAAACTGCAGGCCCCTCCCCCAACTGGATAAAATTAACATATACAATATGGGTTGTTGGAGAAGCTAGGTTATGATCCTCACTAAAGGATTTTAGTAAGTTACGTAAGGATATAAGAAATATTGTTACGCTCTGCTAGACTGATATACACATTATAAGAAGAGCAAGACTGATTATCTCCTTATCCATAAATCACATGATCACCCATAGCTTTACTAAGGTTGTCTTAGTTCACTGCTCTATTTGAAGTGAAGCCGATTCTTCAAGAGATGTGGATCTGAGTAAGAGAAAGAGATTATCTTGCATCTCATGTATCAGTTTCCGGTGTTGTCTATAAAGAAGCGAAGGTTTACTGTCTTCTTTGCATGAAGTAGGGGATCAATTAAGGATTACTGCAATAACAAGATTTAGTTTGGAGACGGGATGGTTTCCTGAAGGTTCCTGTACAAGAACCCGGCTCTTGCTATGAGCAGGCGGAGGTTTTCTGCCTTCTTTGAATGAAGTAGGGAATCAAGGAGGGAGTACTGCAAAACTTAGTTTGGTCCCTATGGCAGTGTGTAATGGGATAAATGTCACCCACGTAATCAATCTCATTTGGTCGTTCAGAGAACGTCCAGTAAGAAGTAGTGGAGCATGGCTATGTGTAACAGGGTAAGAAACAGTCTTGGAGGCAGAATATATCCCCTGTTTCACGACAACTCTGTTATAGAAAGAAAGACTTTCTCCGATTGCCATTTATGCATAGAGTGCAGGTGGCATTGTTGTACGATGAATGTCAGCTCCATACTTAATTTTATTTGGTTCCGGCGAGAAGCAGAGGAGCATTGCTTTGTTCCTATTAACTAAGCCAACAGGATAGAGAGAAGAGTTGGAGACAGAACACATTCCTTGTTTCACTGCAGCGTCTCTTTTATTGCAATTTATTCATCGAGCATTGTTTGTGCCAACTAAGATTTATTATTTCTTTCTGGAAAATCCCAGAGACTCTGTCAACGCTGTTGAAAATAACTACGAACATATACAGAAAACATGCGTGTTGTTGAATTCAAGATAATGTGCGATAGGTATGTCAAGCGTTGCTGTAAGCTTTGTTGAGTAGTGTATTGGATTTAGTATTGGGTGTGGAAAATTCAGTATGGGCAGTTTACCTATGAACATGGTTTACATAGAGACATAGGGCATGGCGACATGGTTTTGTTATTGATATGGTTTACATGTAGTCTCTCATGGGAATACCATTGACAACTTGAGTGTCCCCTAAACCGTATAGATGTTTGAAGCCGTACACAACAATACTTTCTAGAAACGCAGGCGGTTTCACACAGCGCCTAGAGCATTTTACATAAATTGGTACTGAATTTCGGAGTTCTCAAAGCATGTGAAGTCAGGCAAAAAAGTAGAATTGCCAGGCAATGTCATAAAGCTTGTGTCCAATTGCGCCAAAAGATTCAAAATCATTCGTTTACAATTAAAATTTCTCTTCAAAATACGAGTGCTTTTGTTTGTTTTAATATTGAAGGAACGGAATTAGAAGAAAGGTTGAAAGAAAACACAATCATTACGCTTCTGGCTATAAAATATGACAACAATTTTTATGTTTCACGTAGAAAAACATCTTTAAAGGCGTATACAACGAATGTTTTCTTGTTTTTAATTCATCAGCAATAGATTCAAAGACCCAATGTCTGTCTTGAATTTCTTTTTTGATACACTTGCTGCACGTGTACATAAGTATTTATGCCACTCAAGTTGATTTGTTTGGCTGTTGGCTTACAAATGGTAACAACTTGCTTTAAAAAAAAACAGAGAAAAACAGAAGAAGAAGAAAAAAAAAATCATAAAAAACCAGACACTGTTTTGAACAGCAAATTAGCCCCGCAGGTTAATCAACTCGTCAGGAGTTTGGACAACTGCTGCAATGGCAACAAAAGGCAACAACAGACTAAAGCGTTATGCTTTTAATGCCGTTGATAATGGAAGGCTTTAAGTTACAGTATGGACACACGAATAGACTGGACAGACAGACAAATGGTTGGAGAGTTTGGTCTTTTATAACCTGACACTAAAATTGCATGATCAAATTGATCGACAAGCTAACTGAAGTAAATTTTTTCTTTTTCTTCTTCTTCTTCTACTGCTGTTGCAAGTATTGTGTCTGTCCAGAAAAACGCACTTTTTTTCTCATTGAAAATGTTTTAAAATTTTGCAAATCTGTTGGTTATTTTAAAGCGAAACGGGTATTAAGGGGATTAGAACCTGCTGCTACAATAAGAGTCGTAGAGTAGGAAAAATTTTAGTATGCTAAAATGGAATATTAGGGTAGCGCGTATCCGTTAGGGTAGAGTGTTCTTAGGGGGAAAATAGTAAAAATACCACCATCGAAATAGGCAGATGGAAATGGTTTGTGGGAACCATAATGGCACTTCTGGAACCTCCGTGTTGCATATGAGACCAAAAACAGAGAGAGAGAGAGAGAGAGAGAGAGAGAGAGATGAAGAATATTTTGCTCATAAAATCCGCATGGAAAGCCTGTTGCCTATAGCATCCAAACAGCACACATAAGGCGTTGTGACTTATTATTGGTGAATTGGTATTGTTGGAAGTCGCCGTATTTAGATTCTCCAGACAGTGCCACACTATCTTCAATTTAACCTCACAAAAGCGAACGCTAGAATCTCTACCTGCTTTTCAAATAGAATGTCCCTATGTCCCTGCCTTTTGTGAGTTGCCTCAAATATCTAGGGTATTCCATCTTCGTAGATTATTTCGTAATAAATTCCATATTTAAAGGACTTTAACAAAGAACCTTCAAATAGTTTTGAAAATCACTTCCTCAGTGCTTTTATCAGCTATTTACTGTCTCCAGTAGTTTTTTAATCTCCATGGCTCTCTCGCGCTATCTATGTATTCATTAGCGGTGGTTCTCTATTTACTGACAATTAATCATTGGTTTTTTTTTTCACTCAATCATTATATTTAATCATCATTTTTATTAACAAACAACGTTGCTCTTAATTTGCAATAAAATCTGAAATTAATCAGAATAATTGTTTCGTTTCATTGAATAATAATAGCACACTCTGTGGGATCATATAATGGGGTGAGAGATAGGGAGGAAATCCGTACTTAATTAACATTAATTAAGTTGTAAATCGATAACGGCAAAAAGCATAATTTATTTGAAATTGTTGCATACGATGACGATGTCTAGTAGCATTAATTGACGTTGAACTCAATTGATATTGAGATGAATTTACACAAACAACACACACACACACAAAACAACAAAATTATGCTATTGAAGGTCATAATAGAGATTTCGTAGTGGAAAATAGGAAAAAATTTGTTTTCAAGTTGATTTATAGGAATTGTAAGAAATAAATTGAATTGAAATTATTCGTGGTACAGAACGTATGTGGATAATTCGAATTCCAATGGCAATTCCACGTTGTCGTCACCATATAACGACGCATTATATCTTATGTCATGCTTACACAATTGATCATTACAATTCTCTAGTCAGGATTACGAGCTAGTTTCTCACACCACTTATGTTTCGTGTGTTAATTTTTGATAAATGAGTAGCTTGATCTACAATTTAAAGTGGATTCCGAATGACAGATTTTTGAGTAACTTTTTCATGTCAATTTCGATTTACAGTCACAGTTTTTGCCAGAAAACTGCTGAGAGGAAGTCGCCTAAAGAAATATTTGTTTATATTTCGCTTTGTTTGAGAAGTCTAAGCTTGGGTTGAACCATGACTTCGTGTCTAATAAGTCAATTCGCTACCAACTAGACTACGATGACTTCAACGACAACAATAATAAGCCGAATGACACTTTGGACATGTTTCCTCAGCCAAATCATTACGAAAAGCAAAATAACAGTACTTTTAGGTTCTTAATTTTTTCTTGGGCACTCCTACTTTAGTTTGAAATTAAAATATTTCAAATTTATATTGTGGGTTTTAAATCTGCCCTAGTAATTATAAAGGTGACTTGAGTTTATTACATAATTATTCCATGATTACAAGGTTTTTAAAGCGCCCTCTGTAAACAAAATGTTACATATGCGGCTGCTTATTTTTTTTCTCCAAAAGAGAAATGATTAGAGAAAATATTTCAAATATTTTATACTAGAATTTATGAATGAAAAACAAAAATTTTTCTAAACAAAAAGAAAAACGCAGAGAAACATTCATTTCAAGGAGATGTCATGCAAAATTCTTTTTCTATTGGAGGTCAAATATATCTACTGTTACTTTGCTGACTATCTATACATAAACACACTCAAATAGAATAGATATCTGTAGCTGCTAATCTAATCCTATAATATGTACGTGTTTACTTACACTCATACACACACATTAAATGACAACTAATTTTGCAAAATAATACAAATACACACTCGGTGTGTTTCTTTTTTAATTTTTTCAAATAATTCTGTCATCTTTCATAATAAACTCAATAGGAATGAATATATATATTAAGAGGTGTACGTACATATACTCGTATATACATAATTATAGATCGGCCTAACTGTCACTTACTGTGTATACCATGCAGACAGTGAGTGTTAAAAGAAATTGTAGAGTACGGATAAAATTCTAACAATTGCCAAAGTCAACTTTTAGTACTTAAGTAGAGTGCTAGTAGGGGAACTAGGTCTATAGTCCGGACTGAAGGGTTGTAATGGCTAATTATGTAGGATAGTGCCAGAAAAAAATTTGTTAAAATTTCGGATTTTTTGTTTTATTTTCAAAACCTGGCAATGAAAACATTTTTAAATAAATATAACGGTAATTTATTAAAATATATTTTTTTAATGTATAATTTTTTTTGACGCTCACTGTAGTATATTTTAAATTATGTGTCAAACTTTTAAATTGTAGAAATTTTATGATTATTTTTTGCAATTTTTATTATTTCTATTGTTTTGTTTTGTTTTTTTTTTTGCTATTTTTTTTGCTATTTTTTTTTTTGCTATTTTTTTTCTCGAGTGTAGGTGGTGATGTTTTGGTTTATTTAGTGTCTCATTAATGTTGGCGAATAATTTTTTTTTTTTTTGTGTTTGTGTTTTATGAAAATTTATTCTCAAGTGTTTCATTGAAGACAATCGAGAAAGATTGTTTTTAAGAAAAAATTTACATACAAAAATAAAATGACAAAATCTAGACAAAAAAAAAAATCGAAAAAATTATATCAGCTGACTCGACCAAGACCGATGATGAAATAAGTTTCTGTTGAAATAATCAAAATAAAGAAAATATTTTTATAATTACTTTAATTTTATATTTTGTTAACCAAAAAAATAAATAAATTAAATTGAATTCATCATATTTATTTTGTTAAACTAAAAAAACTCACCGTGAATCATTTTTAAAAATTCATGCAAACTTTGCCTGAATTCCACTTTTTTTCGTTCAAATTTTTTGCACTTTTTTGTTTGCTGTTGTATGGTGGTTCATCATTGTTTCAATAATTATTCTACGTTTTTTTTCCTTTCTTTTTTGTGTGACTATCTCATGTTTTTTTGTTTTTTTTTAATGATGATAAAATAGCAAATGGTTTAAGTCATATTTATGGTTTTTAAGTTATTTAATTATAAAATATCTTTTTTACTTTAATTAAAACGAATTTACTTGTTTTCCAGCTGACAAATTTAGAAAATTATTATTAATACAGGCAAAAAAAATATTTGCAAAAAAAAAAAAAAATAGAAATAAACTTAATGAATGAAATCATAGAACGAAGAAAGAAACTTAAGTCATGAGATAAAATTGTTTTTTAAAAAACTAAAAATAAAACAAAAAATCTGTAGATTTGATGCTTTATACCACCATAAACTGTATTAGAGAACCTTCTTTTTTCATATCCTCATCATATTCCAGCTTAGCAGAAAACTAGTTCTCTAAATAACTTCCATGGCTTGAAAAAGATGGACCATGGAAAAACCCTACAACAGATAATTCGCGTATTTTGTTTTGTTGCCCTAGCATGTTCTATTCTTAGCTCATGGTTAAGTCCCTTCAATTCTACGAATTCCAAATCTCTACAATCCTGTTGGATTATTGATTAAACATTTCATTGGTTTTGGCAGTTGCTTAGAGTTGCTTGTGTGAATGGAAAGTTTACGTCAAACAGAAATTGTCCTCTACCACACACGTTCATTTAGTGCCCTCCAAGTAACTGGTACCGAACTAAAGAGATTCTTCCGAAAATACAGATCGTTATACCGTTTTCTGCAATTAAGGCCATCATTGAGTTCAATGGAGCATTATATATACATACATACACACATAACTGGTCATTACAACCCTTTAGTCAGGATTACAACCTAGCTTCTCATACCACTTATGTTGTATGTGTTATTTTTATGCATGGCCGGACCTACCCTTTAAAGTCGACTCTGAATGACAGATTTTATGAGAAACTTTTCATGAAAACTCTGTGAATTTTTACCAGAAATCTGCTGAGAGGCAGTCGTCGAAAAAAGAAAAAATGTCTTCGTTTTGTTGGAGATGTCTAACCTGGGGGTTTGAACGCTGGCCTCCTGTATAATAAACTATCACACTATCTACTAGAATACGGCGACTTGATTTTAATTTGGTTGGTCTAGACTAACGTCGATTACGATCAGTTCATGATTGCTTAACTTAATTGGTCATAATAATCCTTTAGTCAGGACTACAACCTACCCTCTCATACCATCCTTGTGCACAATAATTTCAATCTTGCCCTAAGGGATCTATAGTTTAACGTCGACTACGAATGTTAGATTTTGTGAGGAACTTTTCATGGCAATTTTCACTTACTCTGTCAGTTTTTGCCAGAAATCTGCTGAGAGGAATTCGCCGAAGAAATGTCTTTCAAATTTCGTTTTGTTGGAGACCTGGGTTTTGAACTGTGGCTTCACGTCTAATAAGCTGTCAAACTACCTAATAGACTATGGCGACTTTTTTTTTTTTACCTAACTAGCCAACATCTTTAGCTAAACAGGCTCCAATAAGAGCGAACTATACCTTTAAGATTTACTTCCATAAACTTCATTTTGAAAACGAATAACATCGAGGGACGGGTGTCTCCTATTATGAACGATTCATTTTTATTCAGTCTGGCATTTTCAATAATAATTTTCAAAGAGACAAAAAGAATACAAATGTTTATTTGTGCAACATGTGGCAATTGTTTTGCATGTTATAACTGCAACTTAATAACCTTTTTGAATGTCATAAATTTTCGATTATTTTATAAACCAAAAAATACTGGCCAAACTCTCGACTTCATTTTATGGCCGCACAATAGCCTTTGTTTTCTGTGTTGGTCTCCTCTACTTTCTTTCTATTTTTCCTCCGTTTTATTTTGGGAAAGTATACAACAGCATTACAATTGGTTTGATTTGTTATTGTGCTGTTGCATGTGGCATACTGCAATGGGGGGGAAAATGTTATGAAAAATGTTATGACGACACCTACACATTGCTTGATTATTGTTGGTTATTGGTTGATTGTCATTTGGCCAGGGGCACCACCATATATATTGCATTCTGATAATAACAATAATGGAAAAGAGACCACATAACCTAACTATAATGCCAACAGAAAAAACCGTAACAAAACCAAAAATGATTATTACAACAACAAAAGACAGTAAATGTCTATAGCTGGAAGCCAATATAGACATGCAAATTCAATTTATTCACAAAATACAACAACAGCTACAAATACATAGATAAAGCGCAAACTATTAAACAACAATATGTGGGCAAGTAGAAGGAAATTAAATCAGACAATGACACAGTTACCGCGCGTATAACAGGCAGACTTATAAAGCCTAGATGAAACTATTTTTTTTTTTTTATTTCTCTCTGTTTTTCCGTTTTTCTTTTAAAAGCGATAAAAAAAAAATCCGTTTTTTTTTCTCTTTCTATAAACAAAAAAAACGAGGGGCTGTTCCAGAACTGCCCAATATAAGTCAAAACGTTGGCCGATTGCAAATAGTTTTTGAAAAATTATTTTATTTCTGCAGTGAAAGGAGAAAACCAAGTTATTTGCCTTGTGTTCGTTAGCAGAAATACAAAAAGAAAAAGAAAAACAAAAACTGACAGTTTTAAGACATAAAGCACCTGAATTTTTCATTGTTGTTGCATGCAATTAAATCAACTTCACTTGTTGCTGTAATTTATTATACAGGAGTCATGTGTTTGAAAACCAAATGCCAGAAGTGCAGAAGCTTAACATAGCATCTGAAGTGGTATATGCTTTTGCCTCTTACTGGACATGGTGAAGTATGACGCCTAGCATTTAGAAGTCAGTGGAAATAAAATAATAAAACTAAGCCTCACCAGATGGGGTTGTACTCAAGGAATAACAAATTACTGTAAATGTGTTGCAGGTACACTATTGTTGAAATTGGTCTCTTATCCATAAGAGCTTTCAGCTAGGCTTCCCTTCACTTTGCTCCTAACAAAAATGCTTATGGCGGAATAGTGCTGAGCTTCTGCACCATATTCAGAAACATTCTACTGTGTGGTGGGCATCATCTATGCTCCTGATCTAAATTTTATACTGAATTTAATCGCCTAAAGAAAGCAAATATCTTAGCCCTATATAGCACTGATATTCTGGAAACAGTAATACATAGACATCCTCAAGCTTTCCTATATACAGAGTGCTATACAAGGAATAATCACTTGAGCCCACTTATAATCGAGTGGTTAGAGTGGTACGCATGTCATGTATTTTCCTGGTCGATAGAACGGCAATAGGAAAAGAAAACTAAATTGTTTATGTCGACAATTGCTGATGTTTGTGTTTCTTGTTCCGAAATGTTAAAGCTCAGGTTTGCACACAGAGATCCCGGGTGGAAGACTCGACGATACTTCGATATACTCCGACGAAGTCTAATTGTACTTAGAGTACTTTATGGATTTGAAAGAACTTTTAAACGCTTTTGTCATGATCACTCCAAGCCACTTATACAGTAACGTTCTGACGATTGCTAGAGAAGAGATATCCCCTATAAAAAATCGAATGCCTTTTTCAAAAAGTAACTTTTCAAGAACAATTCATAATAACATGCCAATAAATCTCTTACGATTCACCAAGTATAATGATCTCACTTTCAAGTTCATTCCCACACTTTAAGATTACACAACTTGACAGTGTTTTCTGTGGATGACTGATGATTGAAATCTATCCACGATCTCTAGTTTAACTACTCAATTACTTACTCATACTCACAAAATAATTACAACCTTTTTATACGATTGCGATTGTTACAAACAAAATTGTGACCCTCAGCTAAACCTTTTCCGTAAAGCTACCATCAATTCACTTGACTGTGTTATTCTCGCTGTTGAATAATACAACACAACACACAGAGTATCAATTACAAATGCCAGCATGTAAACACTGTCAAGTGTCACTGTAATAACAGAAATTTCTAACCACAATAATTGCGAGATCAGATTTTAAAAATAAACTAAAGGAGAGAAAAAAAACTGTAACGTTTATAATTGTAAAACGGCTTCTGTTCTATTCAAATGGGGGGTACTTTTTCCCCCACCTTTTTAAAATAATTATTCCGCTCATACTGCTGCTTCTGCTGTGCTGTCACATTGTAGTGGCAGTGATGCAAGTAAAAATTTCAAAAGAGTCGAGTTTTATTTGTTTTACAATTAAAGGTGATAATTAGTTGATAGACAACTGAATGGCAAAAATAAAAAGGGTTTCCATTAGATTTTTTTTGAAAAAGTATTGTTTTAAGGGAAACCCTTAAGGAAAAAAAATAAATTTTGAGGGAAACCCTAAAGAAAAAAATTATTTTTTTTTTTAAAGATTATTTTTGAATTTCATTAATAAACGTTTTTATTTTCTTTCTAGGTAAATCACTTGCAAATAATATAATCAAATATACACGTAAGTAAAGGAAATTAAAAAAAAAAATTTCCGAAAAATTTATTTTTAAGAATAAAATTTTAAGCACAACACCAGCTTGGAAGGAATATTCCGTTTTTAGTTTACTGTGATGATGCACAATTGATTGCAGCAGTACTTTTTTTTTTTTTTTTTTTTTTTTTTTTTTTTTGAGGTAGCCTTCGAACAGTTCTTCTTATATTTCGATCGGTATCTCAGCGTTTCAAAGCCCAGGTCATACATCTCCAGCAAAACAAAACATAGAAAAATATTGTATCTTCGGCGACTACCTCTCAGCAGATTTCTGGCAAAAACTCAGGGAGAGTAAATTGAAAATGGTAAATGGAAAATGCCATTAAAAAGTTTCTCAAAAATCTGTCGTTCAGAATCGACTTTAAACTGTAGGTCAGTGGTATGAGAATCTAGGTCGTAAATCTTGACTGAAGGATTATAATGATCAATTATGTATGTATGTATGTATGTATACCACAGCGCTAACTTAACTGAATTCTTTAACGGCTTTAAAACTGCGGTCAGGTTGTGTGGCTTACGGCACTGGTTTCAATCGCTCTGAAGTGGCGATATTGGCTGCTCTAGTTTCCGAAGACGCTTTTTTTTTTGTCGCAAAGAAGCGTCTTAGTACTGCTGCCAGATGATCTATTTTATTCCCCTTACACTTCATCTCCTTAATGTCTCCTGCAAACCTATTGCTTTGACAAATTTCAGTACGCTGCTCGTTAACAACATTGACAATTTCCTGACTAGCAATTGCTACGCATTCAAGTTTTTCTTTCCGAGTTGCAATTATGCCTCATAGGTTCTGAGAATGTCTACCGATAGTTTCTTCTGATCACCACAGAATCGACATGCTGGGTTCGAGGCAATCCCCATACTTAAATAAGTATACTTTGAGCTTACAGTACCTTGTGAAAAGGACGGCTACCAATCTCTGGTTGTGCCTGGATAGTCTGTTGCATTGCAAAAGGAAGGTTTAGTTTCCTAACAACAACTTTGATTGGTTTGAGTAAAGTCTTTGCCTCTTTTTATCTTCTCTTTCATTGAGCTTACCTTTCCATATAATCAACTCCACTCCCTAGAAGGGTTCGCGTTCCATCAGGGTTGTGGAAGAACCCTTACTCAAAAGCCCTGAATCTTGTTATAAAGACGTAAGTGTACGCTTATTGAATAGATTGCCAGTATTTAGTAGAGCTTGAATGCTTTTCACTTCCAAGTCAATCTGCCTCTACTGAAGTTCCGTATATGCAATCTGCCTTAGATGTTCCCTTTAAGAAAGTGTCTTATGCATCTTAGGTGTCTCTTTGAAAAGCAATTTTGATCATTTCGCGACGCGCCCGCCGCGAGCCCTTCGAAGAAATCCACTTCGAGCTGCAGCATTGCCAGTCAACAAAAACGACACACTTTCCGTGGAATTATTTTCTTCAAGTTCAATAAAAATTTTTATAATCTTTTATTCGTTTTTGTTGATGTTTTTGTTGTTGTTTTTGTTTTTTTTTGTCTTATAAAAGCTTATTTTTACGATTTAAAACGATTATTTATTGCCTGTAATATTAGTGAAGATTTATTTACTCCAAGCAATCCAAAAAAAAGGCATTTTTGTGCAATAAATGACGTACATTGGGGTGATTATTGCCCATTTAAAACGAATGAAATGAAATTCAGAAATCAAAATAAAAATACGAAAAAAAAATACAACAAATGGGCGAATAAATTGTTGCATTATTTAAACGATTTTCTCATTTATTTCAACTGCCATTTTCACCTCTTTTTAGATTTTTTTTTGTTTATTTTGTTCTTTCACTAAATGGGAAGTGCATTCATCACCTTCTTTCAAATACGAAAAAAAATAACACTTTGCGAAACCTAAAATTTAACACCTCAAAACAATTGTATCGTATTTTGTGCCCATTGAAATAAATTTGTCTATTGCCAGAGATGCAGAATATAAGGCACGCTTAGGGGTACATAAAAAAAATTGTTTTGATGAATGAAAAAAAAAAAAATATGATTTTGAAGACCTATTTTTTAAAATAGTCTACGTGTGGCTGCATATTAATTTTAACAGTTGATTAGGTTTGTCATTTAAGGGCCTATTTACACGACTATTGTACGTCTGAAGTCAAAAGGCATTTGTTTTTTCATTCTGATAATTTCATTACAAATTCGTATACTTATCGTTTAAAGGCCTATTTCCAATCAATTAATCAACCATTAGGTGAAAGCAGAAGATCTAATTTTGCAAAATTAATTTATTTTCCTTTGGTGGACGACATTTCCCTCTAAAAGTTCCCATAAGTCATCTTTACTCCTTTCTTTATGCAATATTTGCAGGCAATGTTGAGAAAACCGAAAACTTTAAACACTTTACTTAAATTGTTCGGGTATTACAAACCTATCTCCTTACATCACCCATATCATGTGCTTTCATTCATCAGTACCTACAATTTTACGCCGCCTTGGAACAAATAATTTTAGAAGCTTTTCATGGCAATTTTATTTACTCTACAAGTTTCTGGCAGAAGACGGCTGCGTCGGAATATATCGAAAACATATCGAGAACTCAGTAGGAGAGGTCAAGACCCTTGTAGGCGAACCCACAACCCTTCACACGCTAAAAGATAGCACTCTACCCACTACACTACCAGAGCACCCAACGCTCATATGTAGTATGTAATGTACATTCCTGATATGATAACATGGTTTCGAGTCTACTGACCTATGTTGTCCATAGCTAGAGTGTGGATGCTGGTTAGAATTTCATTAGACAATTAAAAGACCTGGTGTCCTTTGAAGTTATATGAATGCTCGACAATTTCTAAGAGGTTCAGCTATGATTGTTATTACTCAGAGGCCTTTTTTCTTACGGAGAATTGGCTTTGTTTCAGAACGACCCCAGTGTAAAGCTGGTGATCAAGAGCTCCCTCTTGCAGCTTTAGCTTCTGATATCGGTATCGAATATACCTGTTCTGTACAGGTTGTTTTTGCAGGCATAATGAACTGTAAGCGGAAGTGCCCTGTAAGAAAAGGAGTTTGAATATTTTCTTTAAAGTTTCGGATCTACATTATCTATCGGATATCATAGTGGAATAAGATTGTTAGTGGATGTGCGGTGGCCAGATGTACAAGTAACCTGTAGTGCTTCACTACAAACTCATGAACTACAGGTTAGAATACAACAGAGGAAGAGCTATGTTTGGTTCAGTTTTTTTTTTTTTCCGAAATATTCTCATTTAAGCAATCCATACCGTAGACCATGCCATCTGATCCTTCAGAATGAATAACATTAACAAAGAAATACGTATTAAGAATGGGCAGAAGCTGTCTTTCGAAAAACACCCAGTACATACATACATACATAATTGGTCATTACAAACCTTCAGTCATGACTATAAACTAGTTTCTCACACCATTTATGCATGAGTGGAGGGACCTACCGTTTAGAATTCAATTCCGAACGACTGCTTTTTGAGAAACTTTTTCATGGCAATTTTTATTTACCTCAGAGTTTTTTGTCAGAAATCTGTTGAGGGGAAGTCGCCGACAAAATATTTCTTTCATATTTCGTTTTGTTAGAGACCTCTGGCCTGGAATTTGAACCGAGGCTTCATGTCTTATAAGGCAACACATTAACCACAAGAC
>QOCX01001526.1:11186-32621 GCA_005959815.1 Sarcophaga bullata | reverse complement strand
ATCGTTTTAAGAAAAATATTTATAACTTAACAGTACTTTTTTTATATACGTTATCTATTGTTTTATTTGCTATAATAAAATAATAGTTTATTAATAACACAAAATGGAAAAATATTTGAACAACAAAAACAATTCTATTTTTGTTTTCTTTTTTTCGTAAAGAACCTACAAAGACGTGCGTGCAATGCATTTCAAAAACCCATTTTTTTCTTTGGAAAATAGAAAACCGAACATAAAAAATGCAAAACGTGAATAAAAAGAAATGAAAACAAGAATAATTATTCAAAAATAAAACAAAATATTATTAAAAATTAGTTTTAATTTCTATTTAAATCCGACTTTATATTCGTAATTAATTTCTGAACTTTCTTTAAAATTTTTATTTTCAGCTTGTAATCATTTACTCACGGTGATCATATTTTTTTTTATGATTATTTTCCATCAATTTTTGTTTTTGTAAAAAGGTAAGTGGCGCCCAGTATAATTATTTCTTAAAAATGTTTTTCGTTTTTAAATTTAAAATTTAAATCGTTTTTAAATTTTAAATAATGATCGTAGTGTTGTATTAAATAACTGTATTTTGAAACGTTCTTCCCGTTTCCCAATGAGTATTTGTGAGTCACTTATAGTGAGTGGAGTGCGTTATCACTGTTATCACATCTATTCGGTGGTATAGTGCGTCAACTATAAATTAATTTATTACCATATTGTTGTTGTTGTCGTTCTTTCTGTATGTGGTTTTATAGAAAAAACCCAACAAATTAACTTAAACGGTCGTAAAAATTTGAATTTTTTTTTTTATTAAAATTTATACGATTTTTAAACGTTATTATGCAGCAGTTTTTTTTTCCTCCAAAAAACAATAACTTTATTTAGATTGCTTATCTTGTTTCATTTGTTATTCTAATTTTGATTATTAATTTTTGTATTTTTTTTAATTTGTTTTTAATTATAAAAGATTAATAATTTTTCTTTTTTTTTTTCATAAATTTTGAAAGTTAAACCTCTTACACTTCATAACTTTAAAAGCGTTTTTAAAACCCTAAAAAAGTTTTAAATTTTGGTTTTAGTTACGCTATGCATATTAAAATTGTTTAAATGTTTCAAAGTATTACCAATTAACGGTAATAATTAACTGGTTTGTCTTTTGTAACAGGTTCTAGAATATTAGGGTTGCCATCATTTGATTTGTTGAAATAATTGAATATCTTTTGGAAACTATGCCTTTGTCTAATCTGCCTCTGACGTTTGCTGCTGAAATTAGGTTATCCATTTAGTGGTTTCCAAATCAATAATCGGTTAGGGTTGTCAGCTATTAAATATCTTTCCTCTGTACTTACTTAATTGGTCATTACAACACTTTAGTTAGGATTACAACCTTGTTTTTCATACCACCAATATTGTGTGTGTTAATTTTTATCCATGAGTGGTAGGGCCTACACTATGAAGTCGACTCCGAACTACAGATTTTTGAGGAGCTTATCATAGATATTTCATGTTATTTCATCCATGGCGTCATTTACTTAGTGAATCATGAATCGTTTAGCAACCGAGTAACGTTTAAAAGTCTTTGAAACTTCTCTACAAAAAAGGTGATTCCAACGTGGCGGCTTTTCCAGCATTATAAGGTGATTACGGTCATCATAATTAAACTACGGTGTGAGGAATTGATTGAGATTAAAAAGAAATTTAAATTTGAGTCATTTTCACACTGCCGACAATATCGTTTCAGCGTGAAGCGGATAATTCGAATTCGCCGATTCTGTAAAGTTCTCAGCAATTTTGCGTAGCGTACTGCTTGCAGTGCAATATTTTGCATTTGGATTCGCATCCCCAAGCATTTAAATTTGGATTTTTGTGATAAATTAACTAACCAAGACCGCGGATTATTATGCTTATTTAGTACTGGAGCTACGGGCTTTCAATGTTGATTTTGTGCAGAAATATTTCTTCAGTTTGAAAGCTCATTTCTTACTCGGGGGCTATGTCAACACGTAAAATTATCGCATATTGGGATACGTGGGAGTGATTGTGGAATAGCTGTTGCTTCAAAAAAATTACTCTTTACTCTGGGTCTTTATTTTTAGTGTCGAAGACCCTTTACCGCTAATTGAAAGCGCTATGGTCGTATGCTATTTCAATTATCTTGGCCTAGATTTGAAAATTATGAACCGTACTACCAGTGGTTTCAACAAAACGATGCTACGATCAACACAACATGGACGACTTTGGGAAAACTTGTACGTTTTGGCGATATACAGATTGGCTACCAAGATTATAAGACTTTAATCAGTACATCAGGTCACAAGAAACAAATTCGTGTCAAAGGTCATTTAGTTTCTAAAACAACTAATTTTACATTCACTTTAGAAAAACACTTTCCTTTAATGAAAAAATTACCAAAAAAAAAAAAATTTTATCTCAGAGCTTTTTCTCCATTACTAATGACAGTCATAATGCTGACATGATTGCATGATGACAAAACATGACAATGACAAATTATGTCTTGGTTTATTAAAATGTCTCTAATGAGCTCAAAAAGAATTATGACTTAAAAAAATATTTCTTCTGCTGCTAATACTAACGATGAATAATTGAAGATTCATTGGATCAAGACAAAGGTAATGAAATTTAACAGCCACTCGATCTTCATTAGCTAGACAGATAGACAGACACAGAGATAGACAGATTGTTGAAAATAATAATAAAAAACATTTGTTATTGCCAGCCCTAACTAATAAAGAGCACACACACATCACACACAATTTTCAGACCAAATATGATGAGCAGACAAAGAAGAAGAGTCTTGTCATTTGGCCAGACACTAAAACTGACTGAAACTTGTCTAAAAATAAAAAACCAAACAACAACTTAAATTTTGTTGTAAAACACAAATAAAAGTTAAAAAGTTGTAAATAATTAATGATAATGACGATCATCATCTTTGTGTTGCTGCCTTGTTTTGTGTGTGTGTGTGTCACTCTGTTTTCCTGCTAATATTACCTCTTGTTCTTACAGCAATACTTTTGTCAACAGTCAGCCAGCCCAACAGTCATAGACAAAGAAGCTGATGAAGAGTTTCTTGATATTTTTGTTTTTGGCACTTTTTTTGTTGCTGTTTTTTTTTTTCGTTGTCTTTAATATAATTTTGATGGCAATTTTGAAATTCCCTACACCAGTCTGAGTCATAAGTAGACATTGGCAATTAGCTTGTATAGGTAGTGTTTCAGGAAAAACGACTTGAAGTTTTGTTTTCTGGAAACTTGTTATGCAATGAAGTCAGAATCTATCGTGTTGTGTTTGCAGCTTAATCTTGTTGAAACTTTACACCGTCAGGATCATAAATTTCAATTTCTGGGTACGAAAAAAGTCGGTTATCATACGACAGTAGAGCTCTGTATTGGCGATAACAGTTTTCCAGGATAACTTACTATTTACCCGACAGCCACTTTTTCGGTACACGAAGGCTTCTACACAATCATTTTTGAGTCCTATGAGCCCCATACACGACAATTTTGTTTGTTGACGTTGGGAAATTCCTATTGGAAGCCCGTTGCTCCAACATCCAAGCACTATATACACGATGTTTTGAATGGTCAGTCGGCTTTAATTGTGGCATGTTGAAGCTTTATGGATGAAGATCAAAATCCAAGTCTAATATACGCCATAATGAGCTTTGAAATAGGACCAAATCCTAAGAATTTGAATTATTCGTCACACTTTCTCTTATAGAAGCAATATCTTCGCCTATTTCATATCAAATCTGCATCACTTTTGCACGTCAATGCTCACAAGGGATATGGGCTCCATCTCTGCTACACGTATGGAGGCTTTTCTGTATCTAACACCTCCTAATTTAAAGATACAAGACTAGATTGATATGCAAGGGGTGTACCTTCATAGGTAGTAGAAATTCAAGGTAGGACATCTGATCACCAATAGGTCATCTGCTCTACCCTCTAACGCCTTCAAAATTTAATGATACAAGAGAAAACTGCTATGTAAGTTGAGTTCATTCATACGAATTAAAAATTCAAGTTAGGATAGCTGATCAGCAATAGGTCTTCTGCTCCATTTAGGAAATACAGGCTTGTCTTACCGATCAAAAAAGATTGGGTCGCAAAGCAAAACTACGTCTAAGTAAACGAATGCATAGCGGAATGGAATAGACAGGCTCGAACTGCGTGCAAAACTGAAAGCACTGAAGATTCTATTCAAAATTTGGCATGAAATAAATATGCTCTTCAGAGAGGCAACCTTAAACCTTTTCCTAGCCTTTTACCTTGTTTTTGAAAACCATAGAGGCTGGATGCTTCAATAGCTGTGTTGAAACCAAAAAAAAAAATGTTTCCCAGATCCTTCCAAAGTTTTGTAATAAAGAGCTCCTAACTGTAGAGCATCTTAAAGTCATGTTTGCTGTTTAGAAATTTTTTTATTTATTTTTTCGGTTGCCGCTGCTGCAGCTTCTCTGTAAATAAGTTTGTTTTTTCTTTCGTCAATTAATTTTCTAGTTCTGTTGCAAGTTGCCATTAGTTGGCAATATTTGTGTCTCATGTTGCAATTTGAGTTGTTTGTCTTTTATTTTGTTGTTGTTGTTTTTTTTTTATTATTTACTTAACTTTTTCTTAGATTGTCTGCTGGTCGTTTTGTGTTGTTTTTTTTTGTTGCCATTTGAGACATTTATACGGTGTCGCGCTATAGCCGTGGTAGAGTTTTTTTTTTTTGGAGTATAATTGTGGCAGTGTTGAACAACGAACGAACGAACGACAACACAAATCTAAAACATTTATTTGCAATTTTATAACCTTTGTTCTGTGTTGACTGCAACAAAACAACAGCAATTCTATGGTGTATAGTTTCTTGTAAGGATTTTTTCCCTTGTAACATCAGCATCAAAGTACGCTGGTGTTGTTTTTGGAGTGTGTGTGTGTGTGCGACTGTGAAAATCTTTAAATAGTTTCGTCTGTCTAAAGTCATCGTTGTTGTCTAAAGCAACTTGTCTCTTATAGTCTGCTTGTCTTGCCTGGCCTGGGCTGCTGGCTAAACTGTCTGTCTGTCTGTCTGTCTGTCTATCTGACTGGCTAATGTAACTGTGTTTCTTCTGTGTGGCGTTTTTGGCGTCGCTAAAAATAGTGTCACTATAATTTTAAGTTTTATTTTCAGCAGGAATTTCATTTCATTTCATTTGAACATTTTGATTTTCCCTCTCTACCTCTCTATCTCTCTATCACTCCAAACATAATTTCAGCTTAAAAATCGAAAGTGAAATTGATTGTTTTTTTTCGTTTTTTTTCGTTTGTTTTTTTTCTGTTTCACTTGCTAACGAAATAGACGCCGCTGACAGTATCATTTTGTTTTTCTTTGTATTTTATTTCTTAAAAAACTTGTTTTTTTATTTGTTTGTTTGTTTGTTTGTTTAGTTTTCTGGCCATACTTACTAGAGATATTTACAGATCGTTAATGTTGTTGTGCTGGCTTGTTACATGCGATGAGGCTGTAAAGGAAGGGTTAGCTTATGGAAAAATACTAGTGAAACACACTTAAAACTACGGGCGTTTTAATTCATAAAAATTGTTTAAATTATCGTTTGAGATAAAAAAGTAAAGTTGTATACAATAAAACCTTTTAGTTTATGATCACACACATAATTTAAGAGATTTCTACAAAATTAAAGGAATTTCTCATTTTCATTTTAATAATCGTTTCTGTTTGATTGGCATTTCAAAAGAGGAAAACATACGTAGTTTTGGAATTTTAAAAATGCAAGTGAGCGTCATTTCTTTAATCGTTTGAAATATTTGTTGATGCCATCTAGGTGTGGTATACAGCATTATTGAATTGGTAGCCTCGGCTTTTCTAGGTGTAGCGCAAGATTCTGGCCCACAAATCAGACTCCGTTTGGCCTAAGGTAAGGGTTATCTTGACTTTGAGCGCCGTTATGTTTTGCGGCTTATTCACATACATCTGCGAAAAATAACCACTAGCAAATCCTACAAAAAAATCCCACAAGAAAAAGTCTAATGACATCAAATCACACGATCTCGGTGGCCAGTTAACATCACTACCACGTGAAACGATAAACCAACAGGAAAACCCCACGAGAAAAAGTCTAATGACATCAAACCACAAGATCTCGGTGGCCAGTTAACATCACTACCACGTGAAACGATAAACCAACAGGAAAACCCCACAAGGAAAAGTCTAATGAGATCAAATCACACGATCTCGGTGGCCAGTTAACATCACCACCACGTGAGATGACAAACCAACAGGAAAACCCTGCAAAAAGTCTAATGAGATCAAATCACACGATCTCGGTAGCCAGTTAACATCATCTATACTTGAATTGACCATGCTTTCAAATCGCTCGCGTACAACATCAAATATAGCGTCAGCTATGTGGCACGTAGCGCTGTCGTTTTGAAAACACTTGTCGTTGGTATCCAACTCAACCAATACAGGGCGAAAGAAGTTGGTAATCATCGACATCTAGTGTTCTTCGTTGACAGCGATGGTCTGGCCAATGTCGTTTTTCAAACAAATATGAATCGATGATGTTGCCAGCTTCAAATTCACTCCAAACTGTGGTATTTTCCGGTATTAATTGAAAGCTCTTGGATCTCATGGGATTTGGCATCGTACCAAATTAGTCAATTTTGTTTGTTTACGTACTCATTCATCCAGAAATGTTCTTTTGAGCTGAAAATAATTTTTCGAGGAAAACTAGAATCAGTTGCCCACTGCTCTACTGGTCATTTCTTGAATACACGCCGTTTTCTATAATAGCTTTGCCTTCAGTTCCTGGTTTAGTTGAATTTAGTACATGTGCAGGTTTCAGTTACATACATACACACATTATTAGTCAGTATAACCCTTGAGATAGTATTGCGGCCTAGCATCTGACACCGCTTGGGTTGTGTATATTAATTGTGGCGGGACCTACAGTTTGAAGTCGACTTTGAACGACAGATTTTTAAGAAACTTTTCATGGCAAATTTTATTAGGTTAGGTCCGAGTGGTAGCTTCTAATATCAAAAAGCTTACTTGAGCACGCATAGAGGCCCGCAGTCTACGAAGGTAAACGCCTCTGCCTCTGTACTGACCAGGTTCTACCAAAACAAGGGAAGAGGAAGAAGTTGATCAGCACAAGGGCTGGACAACAAAAGCACGACTACCGCACGCTCAATAGATAATATAAATTTAATTTTATTACGCTTTCAAAGTTTTTGCCAGAAGTCTACTGAAAGGAAATCGCCGGAGAAATATTTTTTTCATATTTCGCTGGACATGTTTGACCTGGGGTTTGAATCATGGCCAGCCAACACACTACTTACTGGACTACAGCAATTTTATAAATTATTACACAATATAAGAGGTATTGCATGGTAATCCAATCTTATGCATTCTACTGTTTTATAGATATGTTTCCATACCTTTAAACTTCTGCACGCCTTACCTCCACCCATAAGTTCTAAGGAAAGTTTATAAAGAAAAAAAAAAGCACAAATTAAAACATTTTTATTTTAATTTAAATGCATTCTACGTTTTGCAATTTTTCTAATTAAAATTTATTACGTACGTACGTTATTCTTTTTAATTTCAATTGCGTTTCTATTCTTTTTTTTCTGTATCTTAAACGTAAATCTACCATTTTTCTACGTCAATAATAATCGTTATGAACTTGTGCATGGGGAATTATTGTAAATAGATAGCTGCTCGTATAAATGTTGTATTGAAATTATAACACCAGTCTACAAAAAATTATTATTTATTGGTTTATGANGGTTTATGCACTTGATTTATGACCATGCCATGGCAAATTATATTTGATTTATTACGAGCAAAGTGATTGAGATCTTACGATCGCGGTATAGTTAAAGCGCTGAGTTCCTAATAGGAATCGTATCAAAATCTATACCTACAAAGGCAGTACGGAATACTACAAGTACTGCAAGAAGGATATTTTTCGGTTTCCAAGGTAAAGCTAAATAGAACACACGTTAGGCTATGATTTTCGATGGATTTTTATTTCATTTCAAGGCTTAGACTTGCCAATATGTATGCAATACGATGCTATTCAAATTATGCAGCGATCAAACCTTTTATTGTTAGTTCTGGAACATGTTCTCATACATTTCGGATGATAGCTAGCAATAACTTGAGGAAAGTTAATCTTCAAACTGCTACAACTTTAGAAGTTTATCTGTGTGGAATAAGTCTTTAACGTAGCCCTACAAAACATGTCTTAGGGTATCAAATAGCATGATCTTGCATGATCTTGCTTTTTCTGGCAACTTTTCATGCAATAAAGTTCAAATTGCTAGTAATGCATGGCCTCTGTTTGCGTCCAGTTTAAAAAGTCGATTATCATACGGCCATGTTGATCTCAATTGACAGTAAGAGGTTCTCTCCGGGACATTGCCAGATCGCGCCAAAAATCTACATTTATCACGTGTAATTGCTTTTCATCAATCACTTGTCGCATTATCGCTGAGGAAATAAATCAATATGGAAAGCCTGTCCAATTAGCATATCTGGGGGCATTGTGATTGATCAAACGATTACAATTGTTGCTGAGTTGGTTTTTGTATAAATGGAGATACAAATCTAACTGCACAGTAGGCCGTAATTGCTCGAAAACGCCGCGCAACTGACAAATTGGAATAATTCGCCAAACTTGTCCTTACAGAAGCGGTACTTTCAGCAGGGCATACATTGCAATAAAGCACAGGCTTGATAAAACTGTCAATCTCTTCAATTTGCTTTATAATGCTGACAATTGTACGGCCAGCATGTCGATTATGATGGCTTTTCAGCCAGGATTACGACCTAGCTTCCCATATCATGTATGTTGTACGTGTTAATTGGCGGGATATATCGAATGACAGATTTATTTAAAAACCTTTCATGACAATTTGTAGACCAGACCAGTTTTACCAGAAATATGCTGAGAGGAAGTTGTCGTAGAAATATTTTTTTCATATTTCGTTTTGATTGAGATGTGGGGCTTGAACTGTACCCTGAACACACTACCTACTAGACTGCGAGGACGATCATAATGCCCGCATAATGCTTGAAAAATGTCAACGTTTACTTACTGGTCTTACTTACTTATCACAATGGGCGCCCCATGTGGCCTAAGTGCGTCCGTCCGAATTTTCTTGGAGGGTCGGCCACTTATACCTACCTACCTACCTACTGGTCTTACTTACTGGTTAACCTTTAGGCAGGACCTACTAGACTACGGTGCGTTCAAAATTGAATGAAATTATGTTCAAAAAGGTCCGGTTACCGTTGTATTTTGCTTTTCTATCGATAGAAAAGGTAGGCTGTTTAAACTAGGGAACTAGGCATAGATCACCAGATAACCATTGGAAGAAGTTTGGACTTACAAAAAAAGCTTGATATTTTTGGGTGTCAGATGAATTAACAGCCATCCAGTTTCCATTTGCAATTCACTGCCAAAATAGTTTAAATTCTCATTCGTCAGTAGTGTTAAATGGCGGAATACCCCTTCAGTAAACCACTCTGAACTCCCATTGATAGGTCAACGATTTTTTTTTTTAGATTTCCATTAAGACCTTAAGGAATTGAAGAGTCAAAAAGCTTCCCAAATCGATTCAATCAATTTCCTTTACGCTGTTATTCAGTGTATCGTGTCTGTATATTAATTTATGCAACAAGTACAGACACTTGGGCTAAGAGAAATAAAAAAAAAAATTGCAAAATTTATTATGCATTACACAATTATTATTATTATTGTTGTTATTGTTATTCTTGTTGTTGTTATTATTGTTGTAATTATTGTTGTTATTACAATATATTTTAATATGAAAAGTAAAAGAAAAAAGTTTATAATTTTTCTAAAGTAATTCTCTTTTAAATGTAGGATAGATTTTTTACTTGCAGCAAACAACAACAAAAACAAAATTAAAAATAAAACAAAAAATACAAGCTAAACATGTTTTAGCCAATAAAGCCAACAAAGGAACTTTATTTATGATGATGAAAAAAAAAATGGAAAGAAAAAAAGTTAAACAATATCAAGATAACTTATATAAAAACAAACCTACTGCAATCAAGTAGCAGCAGCAGATATAAATAAAAACAAAAACAAAAAAAAAAAACAACAACAAAAAACAATCGAAACTAGTTCGCTTTAGACTTGAACTACAAATCAATGAGTTCTTGCCAGTGCCCCCCTCATGCGTATACTCATACTCATTCACTTGCTCCATTCATTTATTGTCTTTATTGTGTTTGGATTTGTTTAAAAATTATAACAATTTCTTATTGTTGTTATTGTTGTTGTTGTTTTTTGTTGTTGTTTACTTTTATGGTCATCATCTCTTGATTATACGTACTTGAGAGTGATGCTATTTTCAGGATGCATCATTACATTTGGCTTTTAAAAGCTACAATCTATTGATTCTTATTGACAGTGTAAAGCATCATTACAATACCCTACACTATGTGTATTGAATTTTAGAATTCGGGAGGTATGCTGCTTAAATTATTGCTTCTTAATTGGCCATTTTAAAACGTTTTAGTCAGGATAACAACCTAGTTTCTCACACCATCCATGGCGATTTTATCCAAGAACAGTGGGGGAGCTACAGTTTATAGTTTTATTTGCTCTTCAAAAGACTGCTGAGAGCAGGAAGTTGTGGGAGAAATATTTTTTGCCAAATTTTGTTTGATTCGATGTGTCTGAACTTGGGTTTCAGCTTACCTCTACTAAGCCTACATTACTTACTAGACTACGGCGACTGCATGTGTGTTGGTCCAGTGTTTTATTCTGTATTGTTGTGATCAAATGATCTAGTTTATGCCCCTCAATATCTAACCCAATTCTGTTGACTTCACGATCTTCGGCATTAGTCAGGAGACCTGCCAAAATGATAAACGCCTAAACGTTTTCTTCTTGAATACATTAACCATCAGTCAGCTAATTTAGAGTTTTTTAATTGTACGATCCTTTTAAAATATTTTCCTTTAAACCACTACGTAATGCTATAGGGTATCTTGTGTTCCTTCCCAAAACGAATTTCAACTTGTCTTTCCATTGCAGTTGTCTGATATAAAACAATCGACAAGTTTTTACAGACTCTTATGCTTTATTGCAGATTGTGGTTTCAGGGAGTTTTGTTTCTTTCTTCTTTCATATACAACGTGAAGATGTTGGCTTTTATACGTCTGGTTATTAATTTTTTTCCTTTTTTTTTGCAATATTTGTTGTTGTTATTATTTCATGTGATAAACGACGAACGAACGGGTGGTCATTACAATTATAAAGACCAGATTGTTGTTTCCTTCTAGTTTCTTTTTCTTTTTTCTTACTTCGTTTTCATTCAATAAAAATTCAGTTTTGCTTTAAGCTTCTGAGCTATTCTCAGGTTAGCATAATAAAATCGGAGTGTCAAACATTTATTGTGTGTTATACCTGGTAGAACTACTTCCAATAGATTTTTTTTCTTTAAGGTAAAGTTTTATTGGCGAAGGCCATTTAAATTCATCTTCAAAACCTAACTGACATTTTGAGTGCAAGATTTGGTAGAAGTGCATAGGGTGGGCCATTTAAAAGTTTAATTTAAAAAAAATTTGAAAAACGGTTTGAATTTTTGCCAATTTTAGTTTTTTTTTGTTGTTGTTGTGAAGTACAATTGTTCCGATTAGATATGAAATATTATTTCATTCATGACAGTATTTCATTCGTTCGGACCAATTTTCATGCACTTTTTTGAGTGCATGGTGTCATATCTCCGTAATGACATCAAGAATGTTGGCCATTAAATGCTTAATTGTCTCTGGTTTGCCGCGATAGCATTTTTCTTTAGCGGTGTCGTACAGAAAATAGTTCAACGGTGTCAAATCAAAGCTAATTAAACGGCCATCAAACGTTTGATGCAATATATCGATTGTGGCATAAGATGTGTAGAAAGTTGCATCATCCTGTTGGAATCAAACGTCGTTCACATCAATATCATGAAGACCAAGTAAAAAAATCAGTTATCATGGTGTGATAGGTGTTTCCATTGACCATAAATAATGGTTGTGACGTCCTCATTTTTAAAGAAATATGGGACAATGATGCCTGCCTTGCACAAGCCTCACCAAGCAGTCACTCGTATTGGATGTATTTGCTTCCGTTCGACTATGTGTGGGTTTTCTGAGTCCCAAATATGGCAATTTTGCTTATTAACATACCCACCAAGATGAAAATGAGCTTAATTCGAAAAGATTCGAGAAGATAATTTTTTTTTGGCTTCACCAAGCAATTTCTCGTTGGCCCAATAAATCCTAACGTTGCTCAAGCATAAATCGATTTATTATGTTGAATTTTGTGACAGAATAGAATGACCTAAGTATTGTCAGATTCGAAATAACCGATGGTTCATATATAACCCGATAGATGACCCACCCGATGCGTAGACACTTGAGTTTTTCTAAAGAAGTCTTTCGTTGTCGTGGCTAAAACTGTGCACTGTTTTTCAATTTTCTAATAAAAGCTGCTGAATTCTTGTTTGAATTAGGGACTTAAGCGAGATTCTTTTATATTTTCCTAATAAGAAAAGAAAATCCCTATTTTTTTAACCTGCAAAACATAACGTCACTGAATTTGGCATACTTTTTCTCTCATGATATATTAAATTTACATGATACTATGTGCTCTTTTCCATACAAAAAATGTACATCTCGTGCGTTGGTGCGTTTGACTGTCAAAAAATCGCCTTAAACTCAAAATGATGTTTTAAATCCTTTTTCAGTTTTATCTCTCTCTCTCTCTCTTCTTTCTCTCATTAAACATTTAATAAAAGTCCCAATATTCTTCCAAAAGATCTTACGAACGCTAGATGAACATAAGAGGGAGAAGTCCTCTTGACAGTCTCTCTTCCCAAAAAAACAAATTTCACTTTTTAAGAAAACACAAGAAAAAAAAACAAAAACAAAATTTGTTTTCTATCCCATACTGAGTAAATTTCTGGGTCTGTGTGTGGTTTTTCCGGATTTTTAATTCATAAAAAAGCAAAACAAAACAAAAAAAAACAAATTTTGCTTTTCTTTAAATTTGTTTTCTATGAAAGAAAACACTCAATCGAGATTTATATAAATAAACAAGTGCGTAGCATAGTGCCAGTAACAGAGAGCAGCAACAAGAGATGAGTCGAGATGATGATAATAAAGAAAGTGTAGCAACGACAAATGAGTGTAATATGGCTACACACAAACGAAAACAAAAAAGTAAAACCCAAAATAAAACAACAACAACAACAACAATAACAACAAAAATAACATACCTATAACATACACTATAAACCAGTAATAAAAATGATTGATAGAGATCATCTTCCTCTTGTTTATAGCGCATGTAACTCCTGTACTTTTGTTTTTGTTTGTTTTTTTTTTTTTGCTAAAGAGACACATAAACACTGTAATGGCAATGATGTACAGTACGCACATACATACATGCATAGAAAATGATTTGTTTTTGTATAAAAACCCACAAGTGTAAGAAATCATTACAACAGCACTTGCTAAAATAAGAAAATAAACAGACTCACACAGACTCATACAGAGAGTAAACTACTCTGTAAAAGTAAAATTTACAGCAAAGCGCGCGCTCTCTCTCTCTCTCTCTTTCTTTCTTGTTCGCTCCCCCATCATACATGATTTTCATTTCAATAATTTTAAAGTTTTTTTTTCAATCTTTTCTTTCTTTTATTTTTTTTTATTCATTTTTCTTGCAACAACAATATGTTAACATGTTTTTGTTAATTTACATGAATTCGTGTTTAAATGAATATATAGATGTATGTGTGTGTGTATAAGTGTATGTAAATATTTGCTTTTAATATCAATGACGATTACAAACAAACTCTAGTCTAGCGGAGTTGACGATGATGGTGTCATCATTACCATTTCCTTAGCCGCCATAATAAATTCATTTCTAGTTGTTGTTGTTTTTATTTTATTGCTATTAGAAATTGTCATCTCTTTAATGAAGCAAACATAGTCGTCTGTACACATACGTACGTATGCACAAAGTTGAGAGTGTTAATAATTTCTTATATCGACAGCAATGCACATAAACATCTCTGGTTTATGGTGCCGAGTAAATCAGTGTAACGATTTTGTTTTAGTTTTCGTTTTTTTTTTTTACTTTTTGTTTTTGTTTTGATTTGGTTTGGTTTCTTTGAAGCCATATTTTTCATATCATAACAGAGGTAAACAAACTTTGGCTCAAGGTCTAGAACTGTTTTAGAGATTTTATGGAATTGAAAAGTTAATTTTCGAAATGAATTTCTATTGGATTTTAATTTCTTTTAAGAGAAATGAGGAATGAAGAGGGGTACCAAAGCCCTTAGAAGTCGCCGTAGTCTTGTAGGCAGTGTGTTGACTTCTTAGATGTAAGGCCACGCTTCAAACCCCAGGTCAGATAAAACCAAGAAAACGAAATATTTCTTCGGCAGCTCTCTCTCAGCTGATTTTTGAGAAAAACTCCTGGAGTAAATAAAAGCGCCATGAAAAGATTCTCAAAAATCTGTCTTTCGGAGTCGACTTTAAACTGTAGGTCCTACCACTCATGTATAAAATGAACACACACACACACACACAACATAGGTGGTATAGGAAGTTATGTCGTATTCCAGACTAAAATGTACCAAATGTCCTTAAGGAGGCCTTTAGTTTTAAAAGGAAGCTACACTGTACAACTTGTAATCGAAATTATCGCTTATTTTTGTTGTTTTTTTAACTTCAAATTGATGTTACCAACCATTTACTCAAGCAAATATAACTCTCTAGCCATCTCCTAAGCCATGTTATGAACGATGACATGCTGTTTGACAGCTTTTGTCGTCTGCACAAGAAAGTGAAGTGGTTGGTGGCGCGGCAGCAACAACTTGGGAGACTATCTTCGTTCTTCTTTTTTCATTTTTAAATTGAAACAAAGAAAAAATTATTTTAAAAACCAAAGTGCTAGTGTGTCTGGCTTCTTAATGTTTATAAACAATTATTATCGAGAATGAAAAAAGAAAATGATTTTCTTTCTACGATTTGTTTCACTAGAATCTCAAGATTTTTCACACTTTAAATGTTTTCGTTTTAAAATAGAAAAACAAAAAAATAAAATAAAAAGTAGGAAGTGTGAGATTATTTTCTAGAGTTTACTTAGTATTTTCTTGTTTGTTTAATATTTATTTTTAATTCTTGTTTTTATTTTATTTGTTGAAGAGATAAAATATTTTTAAAGGGGGATTAAATATAGGATGGAAACTTTTTCTATTAGATTTTGATCCCATGGCACTAAAGATTTATAAAGGCTTATTCATTTAGTGGCTATAAAACCGTTGGTCTGGCAATGCTATCAGCCGTTAAATACCATCCTTTGAAGTGTTATTCCGTTCCGTTATTGAGTTCCATTATTGAGTTCCGTTCAACAATCGAAAAATACCTAAAAATCGTTGAAACACTCTGTAAAAGTGGTGATACGAACCTAGCCACTTTGAAAGTATTTTGGGGACGAATATGATCGTTATAATCACCTAAGTGTGCAAGGAATAGTGAGGATTATAAAGGAAATTGGAACGAATGCGTTGACGTCTGTATATCACCATAATGCACGTACGGTCTTGTTGTTAAAGAAATTGTGGCAGATAATTGGAATTGTTTGATGCCACGGCTTTCTCAGCAATTCGGCCTATCTCAAGGCTTTTCATATCATGTAAGAAATTTGGATTGTCATCACTATTCATATAAAATCCATCTTATGCATCGGATAAAGCCACAACTGACCATGCATAAACGCCGTAGATATAAAGATTTGACGCTAGAGCCATACGCCTTCAATGTTGATTTTTCTAACAAAGTTTTCTTCACCAATAAAGACCATTTTTCAGTCAGTGGTTACAACAACAAGTAAAGTTGCCGCATATAGGGTTTGGAAAACTCCACTTTCGTAGTGCAAAAGCCAATGCATACGGAAAAAGTGACTGTTTGATGTACGTACACTACATGGTTTGAAGGTGCTATTCAAAATAGTTTTGTAATCAGGCCACTACGGGCTGCATGATTAACAACTGTTTTGCGTAGCTGTTGAATATTTAGGTTCTGCCCGTATTTGGGTTTTCAACAAACCAGTGTCTACGAACTACACAACCGACTCGATCCTTGCGAATTATTGTTAAGAATGTTGCCGGAAAGAACAAATTGGGACGTTTTGGGCATGTCTAAGCCAGCACGATCATATGATGGGATGCCATTAGACTTCTTTACAATAGGGGCTTGTACCACGCGGAGTAATCTCCTAATTTTGGAGCATTTGAAAAATCAAACAAGTTATCGCCAAGGTACCGCCTAAAATAGCTGAAAAAGAGATCGAAAATATCTCAGAGAGATTTGGCTTCATGTTTCAATCCAAGGGATTAGAAAGGATTAGAATAGGAAGTATTTCGTACAAAACCAGTAAACAGTAGACCCAAAGCATTTATAATGAAATTAAATTCAAATCCAAAGCCTAACGTATGTATTTATTTAATTACTTTTAAAACATAGAAAACAAATTTTAAAAAGCATTAGATTTTTGGTAATTTAATTCAATCGCTTTTAAAAAATTAATAATTTTGCTTTTTTTCTTCTTTAAGTTTTTCTTTTTTGTTTAAAAATTTACAACAATTTTTGTATTTGTTTCTCTAAACTGTATGAAACGACTCACGTTTCTTCTATGTTTTCTTTTAGCTTCTAGTATTTATTCTTCTTCATCATAATCGTATTCAAATTCAATATAAATTTCCACTTGAAATTTGATGTCAAACTCATTTAAATCCAATTCCACTTTGCATTTTTAACGTCGATTGTGGTTCGAATTAAGTTGTTTCTCGTTCTGGTGTTGTTCCAAACATGACGCAATTAATTGATTACTTTTGACAATTAGAAAGTGGCGTTACTTAAACAGGAAATTGTATTTAAACTTTCTAAAAATGTTTCGAACCAGTAACCATATTCAATAAAAAATTTAAAACTAATAGGCTTGGGAGTATGCTAGAAATATTAGGAAAAAAAAAATAAAAAAAATTTGAAAATTTTGTAAAACTTCTTGGCAGAAAAGAAAAAACCATAAGAAGGACATTAGTTAGATAGGAAGGCAGATGTAAATGTCTTGATCAAGAGGCAAGTGGCAGGCCATAGACAGCTTGGGTCACCTCCAATATGCTACAGATGTCGTACAGCGATTTACCACCAGATTTATGTCACTTTCAGGCAAGATTTTCAGCTAGATTTTAAGGGAATTGAGACAAGTTTTTCTGAATTGGAGAGTATGCTCGGAGGCATCCCTTTAAGAGAGCTTTGATGTTGCTACATCCTTCCAACCTAACCTACACCCACAGACAGTTTTTTTTCCCGTCAAACATTGGCAGTTTTATTGCTAAGCCAAGCTAATCATTTTAATTCTATTTCTTGTTCTATTTTTTTTTTTTGTTCTTTATCACCTAAAAAAACGAAAAAACGAGAAAAAACCATTAAAATTTATCACCAAACAATATTTATCACCTTGCAACAATGTTGCAACATTATTATTATGCATACCTGCTAGACAAATTCATTTTGCACATTTTGCAAGAGACAACGTATACGTACATATGTATGTATGTACGTACATACGTTGGCCAATAACAATAAATTCAAAACATTTGCCATCCGAAACGATTTTATTTACAAAAGTTATTAAACTAAACACCAGTGATGATGATACCCATCATCTGTGTAACCAAAACCGAAACGAAACGGAACGAATTAAACTGAAAACAAAATCATAAACAACATGCCTGCAACATTGAGCAACAGAAACAGAAACAGCAACAGCAACAAAAACATAAGCACACATGATGATGATCATGATGATCAAGCAATTGTTCTGGGTCATTTGGTCGTTTGATCACAGTCGTATGGGGTGTTAAGAGCATCATACTGGCAGGCGATAAGCAACTTTTCAGCCACGTCTTGTTGTGAATGCGTTTCTTTCTTTGTTTAAGACTCTTAAAAAAAGGCCAACAACGTTGTTGCCTTCCAGCATTGCATTGATCTCTACTACTCTGCCGTGTTCTGTTGTGTTGTGATGTGTTGTGTTGTGTTGTTTTATCTCCATTACAGTTCTGCTCTGCATCTATCATCTGGTACCGATTCGACGTTGTAATATTCGTTGCGTATTTATAAGTAAGCATTTGTTGTTGTTGTCGTTGTCGTTTTCGTTATTTGTTGTTGTTATTGATTGTTGCTTGTTATTCATTGTACGTACGAGTACAATTATTGGAAGGTTAAGTGGTTATCAACAACAATTTTACTCTTTAACAATAAGCCACACATAGGAACACACTTGTCGATGGCCATGTAGAAGATGTTTTTCGAAGTTTTTCTTTCTGTTCTGCTTTTCCAAGATTTTTATGAGTGCCTGTTGTACAGCAAAAGATAAGAAACTAAAGGAAGGAAGTGTACTGGCAGTATAATAGAGACCAAGAACACTTGCTTTACTTAAGAAACAGAGTTGCTTAGTTAAGGTATTGCAGGCTTGATTGTAGCATTTGGAAACGGAGATTTTCAAATGCTTTTCATGTTTTTTTATGGAGAAATTCTGAATTGTTTGTGATACATTTTTAATTACAAATCGATTGTAACGCACATATTGTTATTCATGAATTTCGACCACTTTTTTTGGTGGTGGCTTGATATAGAACTCGAACTGTGGTTGATAAACTATAGGTCGCTCCACTCAAATATAACACGCACAACATGGATGGTGTTGGAAGACTTGGAAGAATATTTTCGACATTAAACTGGAGAATGTTATTTAGATTTGTGAACATAGCAGTTTAGCTCTTGTGATTTCAGTCAAATTCAAAGTGTCATCAAGCATCATGGCTTGATATAGAATCCAAACTGTGGTTGATAAGTTGTAGGTCCCTCCACTCTAATTTAACACACAAACATGGTTGCGTTGTAAGACTTGGAAGAATATTTTCGACATTAAACTGGAGAATGTTATTTAGATTTGTGAACATAGCAGGTTAGCTCTTGTGATTTCAGTCCAATTCAAAGTGTCATCAAGCATCATGGCTTGATATAGAACTCAAACTGTGGTTGATAAGCTGTAGGTCCCTCCACTCTAATTTAACACACACAACATGGGTGCTGTTGTAAGACTTTGAAGAATATTTTAGACATTAAACTGGAGAATGTCATTTAGATTAGTGAACATAGCAGGTTAGCTCTTGAATTTCTGTCCAATTCAAAGTGTCATCAAGCATCATGTAGCAGTTGACATCAAGAATTGTGATTAGTTTTTTGGCACCATCCGTCAGATAATGCGAATTTCACTAGCAAAGACAAAAACCAACAATTCTAACAGAGCTGATGTAAAAGTTAACAGGGCCATGTTAAGTGTTTCACAAAGATATTAAAATAGGCTTACTGCAAGTAACCTACAATATATTCATAGTATGAAGGATTCCAAAACAGTTTTTTACCGTCGGCATTATTTGGTACCAGAAGAGTGACATCGAAGCTAATTAAACAAAAAAGTGCTCTGTAAAAATGGGGCTAAATCGGATAAAAAACAGATTGGGGGGAAATGAACCTAGTGATCTAGCTAGCCATAGTATCATATGGTCGATGACTTGCATTTTTTTGGACGATGATTTGCACTTTTTTGGATCGCTGACTTGAACATCTTTTGTCGATGACTTGCACTTTTTTTGAACAATGACTTGCATTTTTTTGGACGATGACTTACATTTTTTGGACGATGACTTGCTTTTTTTGGATGGTGTATCTTTTTGTATTCCTATTAAATACTTAATATTGTTCAGATAACTTCAACATTGGTTCTGTTAAAATTTTTGGTTTGTGTCTTTACTAGTTAATCATAGTTACCTTTGCACACATTGTTATTGAACTGATCCAGTTTCTAATAATGGTTTCAATGAAAACATGCAACCATGAAAACATGCAACTGCATTGTTAAATGCAGGAGCTTCTTTTTCTATTGGACATTTCTATGAAAGCGACAGCTTATCTTTGCCTCGATTAACTTGGGATTAGTTTCAATGGCAAGTGTAGTAGATTGTCATTTGGTTTTTAAGGCCTCAGTCAACTCAACACCAATTTCCAACTGGTTCTTTAAATTTTGTTTTAGCAATGCTTAGAGCAATTTCCATTTGAGATGTTTTTTTTACTAGCCTAGCTTTGGATGAGTCTGTAATTTGATGGCTTATTAATGTGATGGTCTGGTTGGTACAGAATGAATAGTGTTGTGGAAAGATATTACACCTTAAATAGTAAATTTAATGACTGGTTAAACAAGTTCAAGAAACATTTCAATTCTTTTAATATCATTCAGTCACTTAGCGTTTATCATGACTTTGGACAATTGTTGTTGGTTTTCTTAAATTAATAATAATGGGCGCCTTCCATTTACAAAAGAAAAAAGTTTTTTTTCTTTCTAACTTATCGTTATCGTTTGCTTTTTTATTTCTTTATTTAAGATTTTTTTTTTATTATTTTTTAATACAAAATAAAAAGCAGATCACATGTGATGTGTAATATGCAAAACAAAAAAAAAAAAAAAAAAAAACATGAACCATCTTCGAAAGACATTCATAAGATGCTGTAATAGAGCTGGAGAAGATGCGGCATGATTATATACATAGGAATACGTTTGGTTTCCTGCATTCGAAAACCAACCTGGTCATTATCATTGTTATTATTTGTAATTTATTTGATTTCTACATACAAAAAGGAGTCGTCTCCTTCTACTTAGACAATATTGTTGGTGTTTGGTTGTTAAGATGGCTTGTTTGTCGAATTGCTGGAAAATTATTCGTTATTTCTTCCTTTCATAATTTATTAAGTTTCCATTTGTAATTTTTTGTTGTTGTTGGTTTTTGTTGTAGTTTTCGATTATTGTAATAATTTTTCATATTTTCATATTGCCATGCGTTGTTCCTTTACTTGCTGGGTTATTGGAATTGCTATCAATAGAGACAGATACAGAGACAAAGAGAGAGACAGAGAGAGAGTGAAAAAAGAAATGCCGCCAATTCAAATGGGTACCTGTGGCGGTATTCATCGACTCTTTTTACAAATAACTGCAGCCTTACATGTTTGCTTGACTTCTTTGTTCTGCCTTCTGTTAGAAGATATTCTTCTTGGCTAAACAAAGTACGTGTAAATTGTAATTTTTATTCACCTTGTATTCGTATTCATATTCATACGTTTTTATCTCCTTTACAATGTTTTCTGTTTTTTTCTCCTTTTTTCCCCATTCAATAAAATATGATCGATCGAGTAAGAAATTATTTTGAATTCGTATATAAATTGAATTTTATTTCGTAAAATTTTTTTTTTTATCAAATGAAAACTATGCTTTGAGGCATTTTATAA
>QOCX01001526.1:0-11168 GCA_005959815.1 Sarcophaga bullata | reverse complement strand
ATCTCATACACCTTCTGTCTGTTTGTCCACAAAAAAGAAAAATTTAAATAAGCCCTCGCAAATAATTAATCATGAGCCTTATTTGTTTTCTTTTTTTAAAACTGGCCCTGTTGCTGATTTTTTCTTTTTTTTTTTACAGGATTATCGATCCTGCCACTGTATGAAATTAACATACACAACATATGTGGTGTGAGAAGCTAGATTGTAACCCTGAATGAAGGAAAGTATTCATGCCATAACTTTGCCAGTTGACTGTTGCCTGCTTTTAGGATATAATAACCCTAACAACCAGGAATGTCTTGATTGTAAAGTGAAATGTTAGAGGCTTGTCACATATTCGATCAGTTTGGCCTTTTAGTTGGGGTTACAACCTAACTGGGCTAGGCCATAATCCTGTACGAAGGAATGCACTCACGCCATCACTTTGCCAGTTGACTGTTGCCTGCTTTTAGGATATGTTAACCTTAATAACGATGAATGTCTTGATTGTGAAGTGAAATGTGTGAGGCTTTATTAAGCCATTATCACATATTTGTCGATTACTGCCCTTTAGTCAGGATTACAACCTAGCCTTTCACATCACCCCTGTTGTGTGTGACAATTCAATGCACGAGTGGCTGAATTTACAATGTAATGTCGACTCCGAACGATAGTTTAGAGACATTTTTCAACAGAATTTTATTTTACTCTCAAAGTAAAATAATCAGAAGACTTTACACGTTTGGTTAGAGATGTCTGAGCAGGGGTTTGAAACATGGGCTCTCATCTAAGAAGTCATTTATTCTATCTGCTAGATTCCGATGACATAAATTGTCACATAACGGCTTACAATTTCGGGGTATTGTGGTGGACTTTACTTCGAGCTATCAATTCTTTGTTATGTTCGGTTAATTGTAAGGTTGCAAGTCACGAATATTCATGGACGATGTGTCCAACATTTTCGTCCAAACCTTGGCGACGATGTCTAATTTAAAATGAGTCTGTCTGCTCTATATATGTACGTGTTGGGTTACCCATTTGTTAGTTTCCTTTTGGATTCATTTTTGTAAGCATTCTAGTGCTAGGCAACTAGATGCCTCCAGATATTATATAAAGGCAGCACAGGTCATAAACATTTAATCTTTCTGAGTGGCATTTCGTGTCTCAACATTTCGTGCCTCAACATTTCGTGTCTCATTTCCTTACAACAGTGCGAATTTTAAAGGCCGGCGTTGTCCGACCTTAATTTTTCTTATAAAAAGAACGAGTTCAAAATAGATTCAAGATAGTGAGGTTATCCCTGATTTTGTCAATGTTATGCCTGTCGGACAATATAGGCAGCCCCATATATTCGGGTTTCTCAGGTTTGAATCCAACCTGATGGGTTCGAAATCAATAAGTCTGCAGAAATGCTGTCAATGCTTGACGATTTAATTTCACCAAGATGTACAAGCCAAATCCACAGGGTGTTTATGGTACTTTAAGGACATAATATATGCGATATTCTTTAATAAATTCTTATTGAACAATCGTAGTTTCCATTTCAATTTAATAGACATTTAATACAAGACATTAACTCCAATGATCTATCTTCCAATGATCTCATCAAGAACTTAAAATTTTTTTTCTTTTTTTTTTTGCGTTTAATACCTGCTCTCGTTCTAATGATTATTTTCATTAAAATAAGATTAAATTTTGAATAATTTCATACTAAGCTGGTGTTTTTTCTTTTTTTTTTTTTAACAATTTTCTTTAATCTTTAAAACATTAATTTAATCTAAACTACGCCACATCCTGTCTCTACTGATGGAATACAAACAAAAATTGTTGTAATCGCGTCAAGAACTTGAAATTTCCTGTTTCGTTTTCATTGAAAAAAAGCCCCTTTTGCTATAAAAAAACGAAATTATTTTTTGTTTTAATAAAAAATCACGTTTTCAAAATCAACACTGAATTATAACAAGACTTTTTACAAAATAAAAACAAAAGAATATTCTGTGTGTGTGTGTAACTTTTTTCAATTTTCATTTTTTCCTGTTTTTTTTTTTTGTTTTATTTCATTATAAGTATGAAGCATAATAAAAATATTTAAATTAAATTAAATATTCATCTCGTTTAACAGGTTAAAAAGATAATAAAAAAAAATATTAAAAATATTGTATAAATCATTACGTTTGTATAAATACAGGGTATGGTCAACAAGTTATGAACAAGAAATTCTTTTCTGTTTAACAACTACTTGGAGCAAGAAGTTAAGTTATAATCCTGACTACAGAACTATAATGGCCCAGTAATTACTTAAAATGTCGACACTTTAGCATACGCTAGCTATTATTTTCACTTTAAATTGATCATTTCATGGATCTCCATATTCCTTCCCCCCCCCACCAATTCAATTAAAAAAATCAACTTTTTTTTTCTAGTTTTAACTGCTCGAATTTAGTGACAGCCTATGTACTACAGGCCTGGCTTAAATTATGGTATGAGAGATAGCCAAACCAATTTTTTTTTTGGTTTGGAACCAGGGGTCTAATAATATCCTCAAATATATTGACGGTCTACTGACCACCTGATGCTGTTTAATTTTGCAGTGGAAGACAAAATGTTCTCTGCTCTTGATCCACAACAACCAGAGCAATGTAAACTTCTCATAAAGTCACCCCTGCCTTCATAATTCCATGTTAAACATACGGACGATTAAGTGATACTGCTACTGCTACTGCTATTGCTACTTCCTTTTAGAGCCGGTTGATGATGTTCAACTTCCAAAAGTCTTGTAAAGTAAGGTTTATGAAGACTTTTCACATACCCTGTTTGAAAAAATCTTTTGAACTTAAACATCCAAGAGTTTTGCTTTTAATAACACCGGTGAGGCAGGTTTTATATATTTTTACACTCATGGTTACCAAATTAAACTAACTTTTCTTAGCTTGCAACAGATCAATAGTGAACCCATTTACTGAAGTAATATTTCCGACTCTTGTCCTCTAATGGGTCTTAATCAGTTCATATATTTGACAATAGACTTGATCGAATAAAACATCTGTTGGCACTAACGTTACCTTGAATCCTTCAAACCACTCCTTTAACAAATTGGCTCAGTTAGGTCGAGACCCCTCTGCCATATAAACCTTTTGCAATACGATGTATTTTAAGTCGGCTGTCTTTAAATAGAATGCCCTTTAGACTATGCGGACACCCTTGAAAATTTTGTTATAATCTAAGAGAAAATGGAAAATTGTTTTCATAGTTCATCCTTTACATCTCTGACAGGATAACGTCACCTATAAGTATCTCCTGAAGGTCAGGTATTTCAATCTCTTGTAAAGAATGTCAGACTCAATAAATAATATTTTTTCAATTCTATCCTGTACACAACAAACCAATACATTTTTATAGAGGGCATTGCTTTCAAACTACGATAAATGGTAACCCTGTAATTCTAGAACATGCCATAATGGTTAAATCTTTTGTTTAACTGGAAGTGACTTGATTAAAGAAACTGAAACCAAACAAAAGAATGTTTTATGAAGCAAAAAATGTACTCTCTGGACACTTTATGGTCCTTTAAAGAACGAAAACGGTTGAAGAAAACTTAGCAAGTGGATTTAATATCGAATTCTAAGTAACTTTGAGATGAATTGTAGAGATCAGAAGCTTAGGATCCTTTCAAACTTTCCAATGGCATATGGAACCATGCAATTACCAACCAAATATCGATTAAGGACTCTAATTTGTTTGATTACAATGTCGTTCAAGTACTAAATATCTTTCTATTTAAGTGTTCTATGTTGTCCGTGTGTTTGAAAAAAAGAGTAAAAATCATGTAAAATTACAAGAGACTTCAACCCAATGCTTTTCATTTCAAATTGAAATTTCCGCCTCGACTTGAAATGTAGAATTGAACACTGAATAGCAGCAGTAGCCACTTAAAAAATTAAAAAGAAAAAAAATAAAGAAAAACGATTCAAAATGAGATAATTTTCTTCAATCAGCCTACTGGCTTGTAATTGCTTTGTTGCAAGCAAGTGCTGTATGTATGTATGTATGTGGTTGCAGCGGAAATGTTTGAACTTCATGATAAAAATTTTACCATAATTTTTTATTGCTGATGCTGATGCTAATGTTGTTGTCCTTCAAACCAATAAACAAAACAGAAAAAATAAAGGAAAAAAAAAATAAAAAGCGAGTGGCAGCAGCAGCACCAGCACCAGGCAAGCAGGCAGCCCTCCAATCAACCTTCGGAAATAATTGCTGCTAAAAGATTTTTCATTTTTAAAACTGGTTCACCCGGACGGAATGTTTGTTTGTTAAGCAACCAATCGAACAACAACAACAATAAAAAAAAAACAAAAAGGAAAAACCTACAATTTATGTGATAAACAAGCAAAAGCGAACACTTTGGTGTTTCTGTTTTTTTTCGACTTTTTTTCTCAGCTTTAAGTGGGCTTTTGCTAAACAACCAGTCGAATTGCAAACAGGCCATTGATCATACACATATTTGTAGTTGCAACAAGGCAACCATATTGTATCGTATGGTATCGTATCGTATCGTTTTGGTCGGGACCTCACGTTGTGTATGATGGTAGGGATCTTTACAATTTCAAAAAAAAAAAAAAAAAAAAAAAGTGTTCATTAGTCCTTTAGTCGTCTGTTGTTATGATGAGACGACGTCATGGCGTAATAAAACTGATTTTTGTTGATGGCCTAGCATTGCCATTATGGACGGCCTCTTTAGTTATGCTCCACTATACTCTACTCTACTCTACTCTACTCTACACTTCTCGTTAATGAATGACATTTTTTTTTTTCGATCATAAATAATGGTTTGAGTTGAAAGAAATTGTCAGGCTTTTCCTTTAAATTAAGGAACAAAGAAAACACGAAGCAATTCTTTTTGAATTTGTTACAGAAAGGAAGTGGTGCACAAAAAAAAAAATAATAAAGGGAACATAAAAATGGAAGAATTATTATGAGTTATACATACATGCATAGACGTACATATGTATTCAAACTAGCAACAAATTAGTGTTTAAAAGCAAAAAAAAAAAAAAGACAAAAAACCCCTTAAAATTCGTTGAATTTCTTCAAAATTTATGGCAGCATAATTTAAAAAGAAAGATGGAATTTTTTGACCAGATTTCAAGTGTTTGTGTTGTGAACCGCAGTCATGCGACGGCCGAAGTAATTGTTTGACGCCGAGTAACAATTTCAAGTCAGTTTGGGATATTCAGTTCAAGAGCAAAGTGTTTTCTAGTGAGAATCAGTTCGAAATCGATTGCAACAATTGTTAGTTGGCTAAGAGAAGCTCTAGGCTATAAGCCAGGCGTACTACAACTAGCAACCGCTGTTTTCTAAATTGTTCCTGACTGTTCTTACAGGAGTTTTTCGCCCAAATTGTGTTCGATAGTCTAGTAGGTAGTCTAGTAGGTAGTCTACTAGGTAGTCTAGTAGGTAGTCTAGTAGGCAGTCTAGTAGGTAGTCTAGTAGGTAGTCTAGTATGTAGTCTAGTACGTAGTCTAGTAGACAGTGTATTGGCTTATTAGACGTGAGGCCATGGTTCAAATCCCAGATCGAACATCTCCAATAAACCGAGACATGGAAGTAGCTAGGTCGTAGTCCTGACAGATGAGTTGTAATGACCAATTATATATGTATATATGTACGTTTTTCATCATAAAAAAATATTACAACGAAGACCAGAAGGTACGTTGTCTTATCTTCCGACAAAGGCTTTCGAATTTCTTGTTGAAGCTACAACTATGAAATTGGGTGCCATTTATTGAGTATGCTTTGTGAAATCATCAATCATTGTCATCAATCATCAATCATTATCATCAATCATTATCATCAATCATCATCATCATCAAATCATCCATCATTATGGCAGGCAAATAATAAAATTCAACTAAATGGGTGGCCAGTTTGGCTGACGTATCGCAACCGAAATCTTCGAAAAATCATTTTCAGCGATGGGACCTATTTCCGGATGAATGTGAACGTGAAAAAATAAAATTTGTGAATTTGAAACTACACCAATCCACATGAGATTCAAGAACGTCTAATGCATTTAGATAAAGTCACGGATTTTGGGCTGACAACGTCATCAGTCCATATTTCTTTAGGAACGATAATGGTCAGGCCATCGATATCAATAGGCAGCATTTGAGAGTGATGATTATCAACTTCTTTTGATTTAAATTCAATGAGAAGGAAACCATTGAGACAGGGTTTTTATAGAACAGTGTTACATCCAAAGAGCTCATGCACAGAGCTCGTGCTGAGTGATGTGAAGTGATGTGTCCTGATTACCGAGATCATGTGATTTGACCTCTTTAGAATTTTTTTGCGGAGCTTTCCTTAAGTCATAGGCGTATGCGATTAAGTTAAAAACCACAGCGGTCCTCGAAGCCAACATAACTTATAAGATTGCTTAAATTCAGCCTGATTTATATGCCAATCATGAAATTTTGGATGCCCTAGAAACTAAGAAGCCGTGGATAACATTTGAAGGCTGTTATATTCCACATCAATAGGTCGTTCAAATGAATAATAAATTTCTTTGAAGTTCTTGATGCCCTTGCTTCTTATAGGAGAAATTTTAGAGAAATTTCAAAGATATTTTATATGCGTCCTGTTCCATATAAATTTAAAGTCATGGAAGCTTTTCGTGAACGATTGAAAATTAATTGAAAACACCTTTGTGACAACACCTTGTTGGACAACCTGTCATTAATGAGCCAATATTTCAGCTTATTTTTGTAGCCCAATTAATGCAAACGATTTCAGTCTTTTTTTTATTGTTATTTTTAATCAATTTCACTTTTCATTTTGTTGTTGTTGTTGTTGTTGTTGTTGTTGCTGCTTTTATTTTGGTATTATTCATACAAAAAATATTGACAATTAAAGAGTTTCTTTGTTCTACAATAAAAAGAAAAAAAATTGAAAAAAAAATCATCGAATCGGCAATAAATTTTTTTATAGAAAGTGAAATTAACGTAATTTTTCTGTTGTTCTTCTTCTATTTTTTTTTTAATTTTTTTATGGAATTCACTTCCGGTAGAAATTTTTTTGTTTACGTTTCTTTTCTTTTGAATATAGAGTCACGCTTTTCTGGAAAGCGCACGAAGTGCTTTCGATCGTTTTATAATTGTCATAAAACGATTCACCGTCCCTTATCACTTGAAAAATAAAATCTTCGATATTGTTTCGTAATTTAATAATAAAAACAAAAACAATTATTTTTCAAAAAATAATGGAAACAAAATATTCTTTTAAACAACATACATACAGACATACATACATACATGCATACATACGTATCACAACTTGAAAATTCATTCATAAATTGAGGCACACAAAAACAAAAACCTCTTTGAAAACTGGCTGCTGCTGCATGGAGAGATACAAAAAATGTTTCTGTGCATATGAGTTACAGGCGGGCTTGGACCACCATTTCAATTTTCTATAACAAAAAAAAAATTGTTTTTTTTTTGTCTTTTGCTTGCTTCTCTGCTACAAAAGATTTCAACACTTTTATTGTGTTGCATTATTCTTGTGCTCGTATCTTGATGGCTTTTTGTTATAAAAATCATGTGAGAAATTTTTTTTATTAAAATTTTTCTTAATTTTGCTAAGAAATTATGAGGATGATTCAAGTAACCAAAGTAGAGATCATAAAAGAATATTTTTTTTTTATCTTTTAAAATGGCTTTTGTCTTTACAAAATACACAGCGGCGTAATAAAATTTTTATTTCAATTAAAATATGAGCATTTGGAAAGGCATTGGAGAAAAAAGAAGAAGAAATAAATCAAACAGAAATGTTCCACGTGACAGCTTTAATGTTTCCTAAAAGAAAGGGAAAGTTAATCAAAAAACTAATCCTAGAATCCTATGTGGATCTATCACGATTTATATTCTTGCTAAGGCTTTTCCATTATAACCTTTTATAATTCCTTTAAAATACATCCTTTTTTTTTATTTTTATTTTATTTGCAGGTTAGTACCATTCAAGTTAAAATATATCATATAAATGCCCAACATTTCTTTCATACTTTGCTTAGAAATAAATTGAAAACTTTTGATCAAATTATTCAATGATTTCAATTCTAATAACTTATGTACATTCTAGTCACTGCATGTGCTTGGTCTTTCATTAAGCTTGTTATCGAAATTTGTTATTAATTTGAAAGACCTATTGATGCCATTGTATGTGACAGATTTTTTGAGAAACTTTTCATGGCAATTTTATTTTACTCTGCTGAAAAATAGTCGCCGAAAGAAATATTTGGCATAATTCGTTTTGTTCAAGATAACTGAGCAGAATACTACCTACCTACTAGACCACGGTGACAGCGGTTTCAAATTTAGAGCACCAAAATCGTTTAGAAAAATGAAATGTTTAGCTTCTGGATATTGTTATGTGTGTGAAGTTAAATTCGAATTTGAAAATCCAAGACGCAATCCATAAATTTTAGCAACGCCACATTTGGCTTTAACAGAGCAAAATTTGCTCTTAACAGAACAAAATTCACCCTTAACAGAGCACTGTTAACTGTTTAACAGTGAAAATAAGACTATTGACATGAAGTTTAATTCTCATTATGATCATTATTATTTGTAAACAATAATGTTGAAATGAAAAGGACGGTTGGTGGGATAGAGGACGGAATTATTCCATTCTTATATTTTCCAAAATGGCCACTGATCTTCTAGAGAATTTTCATACGATTTTGGTCGAAAATCGATTTTTGCCACTGATCTTCTAGAGAATTTTCATACGATTTTGGTCGAAAATCGATTTTTTTTAAATTGAATATCTCGACTCACAAATTATTTTCAGCTATCCCACTACCACCGTTGGAAAGAGAACACTCTGGACTATCGTGTACATATAGTCTGTATGGTGTACTATTTCTCTATATCTTCCAAAATGGCCACTGATCTTCTTAGAGAATTTTCATACGATTTTGGTCGAAAATCGATTTTTTTAAAATTGAATATCTCGACTCACAAAAATTATTTCAGCTATCCCACTACCACCGTTTGGAAAGAGGACACTCTGGACTATCATGTACATATAGTCTGTATGGTGTACTATTTCTTATATCTTCCAAAATGGCCACTGATCTTCTTAGAGAATTTTCAATTTTCAATAAAAAAAATTGATAGTTTCAAAGCCAATTTTCACAATACCATATGCTTTATGTGGGACTATTTCGCTGATTATATAAAAAGGCCTTGGAACCTTCCTTCGATTATGATATGGTTGTCCTAGACCTAGTATATGCCCTAAAATTAGCTCCTAAGCAAGGTACCATCTTCGGATGGATACTGTTAAACCTCTAACAGTGCTCTGTTAAAGGCAAATTTTGCTCTGTTAAGAGAAAATTTTGCTCTGTTAACGCTAAATGTAGCGCTGCTAAAATTTGTGGATTGCGTCTTGGATTTTCAAATTCGAATTTATCTTCACACACATGATATTGTTGGCCTGTGATATTTCAAATTGCATATTTTTGCATAGTTTTGCATAATTTTTGCATATGTTTGCTTATTTTCCTAATAAAACTGCATTGAAAAGGATTATCAAACATTTTATAAGGCTTTGTTTAACACAATAAAAACTTGCTAATTTATTAAGCCAATTTTATTATATTCATGCATATTTTAAAAGCATATTTAAATGAATTCTATATTTTTTTTTTATAAATTTTTAAATTATATCTTAAGAAAACTCCCGCAAGGAAAAGTCTTACAGGGTCACATGATATGATCACGTGAGGTGATGACGCTGCTGTCAAACCGCACGTATGTGCACGTAAAATGTGCACGTAACTCCGTCCGGTTGAAATCACTCGTCGTTGGTAACCAGATCAGGCATTTCCGACCAAAAGAAGTTAATAATCATCGTGCAATAGTGCTTACCGTTGACAGCGGGAAATATGGATCGTTGATTCTGCCAGCATAAAAACCACACACGGTGATTTTTCTCAATATACATGTGAAGGAGCATCGCCCCATATCGCTTCCAATTAAAGATAATCTAGTTTCTGTTAGGCTAATAAAGGATGACATCAGATTAATTTTTGTTGCCTATAAACGTGTTGTTATCCTTGGTTAACCTTGAGGTTGATTGTGAGCTAAGATCGATTGCGCAGATCGATTGTCAGATGATCTACTGAACAAGTTTGTGTTATATCATGTGCAAATTTGGCAACATTATGATCGCCAGAGACCACTAAGGAATGGTAGATGGAACGCATAGTAGTCATTGTTTAATAGGAACTCAAGTGAGAAAACTGGATCTAACAACTGGAGACTTTTGCAGCAGTGCAATGATGTGATGTGCATGAGACGCATTATTCAATTCCAATGCTATTGTCTCCCTCTAGTACTATTGAAAAATGTAGACAATTTTCTGTGTTAGCATTGGCTATGTAGACGCTTGATGTAGTTGATATAGTGCTTGATTACACTCTCAATGACTTCAGGCTAGAATTCGATATCAAACGAAAAATAATGTGACATTATGTGTGAAGATAAATTAGAATTTGAAAATCCAAGACGCAATCCATAAATTTTAGCAGCGTCACATTTGGCGTTAATAGAGCAAAATTTGCTCTTAACACACTAAAATTCGCCCTTAACAGAGCACTGTTAACTGCTTAACAGTGACAATAAGTAGTTTAATCTTCTACTTTACAATTATTGAAGACTATTGACATGAAGTTTAATTCTCATTATGATCATTATTATTTGTAAACAATAATGTTGAAATGAAAAGAATGGTTGGTGGGATAGAGAACGGAATTATTCCATTCTTTATATCTTCCAAAATGGCCACTGATCTTCAAGAGAATTTTCAAACAAAAATTTTAATAGTTTCAAAGCCAATTTTCACAATACCATATCACTTCATATGTGACTATTTTACTGATTACATTAAGAGCAACGTTAGAACGTTCCTTTGCGTATGATATGGTACTCATAGGCCTAATATTTGTCCTAAAATCAGTTTCTAAACAAGTGTGCTTTTTCAGATGGATAATGTTAAACCGCAAACAGTGCTCTGTTAAGTGCAGATTTTGTTCTGTTAACTGCAAATGTGGCGCTGCTAAAACTTATAGGATTGCGTCTTGGATTTTCAAATTCGAATTTATCTTGACACACACATCGCTTATTTTATTA
>QOCX01001525.1:0-32634 GCA_005959815.1 Sarcophaga bullata | reverse complement strand
TTATCAATTATCCCCGACAGATTTTGAAATAATTTTTCCTTGTCTGAATAACTGGATCAATCAGCTGGAGTATACATAGGATTTAATACACACATCTACTATGTCGGCAGCGATTATAACCACAATTTTTAATTTAGAGCCCATATAAGCAGAGTAGCCTGCTTCCTTCCTTGTATGTCAAGTCTCTGGATTAAATGATCAATGGACATAATGATGCTGGCAGAAGCAATGCATATGCAGAGATAACACTCGAGTGTGTTCTGGCCATCAGGTAATACGATCGATCGATGAGCACTGTTTGAACAAAAAAAAAAAACTCGAAAAGCTTTTTTTTTTTCTTTCTTATTGGGTTAGTGTTGTAACGCTTGTTTGTTTATATGTTTGTTTGCTTGTATGGCTCTTTGTGATTTTTGGCCCAGACTTAAATTGTCTTCAATTCATTGGCAGCGCTTTAATTCAGTCATTAAACCAATTCCGTCTGGTTGTGTTCGTATTTTTAGTGCATTTTTAACGGTTTTCATATTTTTTTAATTCAACAAGATGGAATTTTTAAATAGTTTAACGCCATTAATCATCTTTTTGAGTGTTTTTATGGGCATTTGTCAAATGCATCCCGTAGTTAATAATGATGGTACCTACCAGTCTGAACCTGCTGAGACCCAACAAACCGAATTAGATGGTGATTTAGTTTTACATTCTCAAGCTGAAGGCAGCTCATCAGATTCCGGGTTAAGGGTATATTGTTCATATTTTTATTAGATTTGATTATATATGTATGCAGTACGTGTGTACAGTATGTGTGATTGCATTACGAAAGCCAACAAAAAAAAATTACCTAAAATAAGTGTGAAGTTTGGTCATACAAAAATAAATAAATCAAGATGAAATGAACAAAAACAAAAACTATTTGGTATTTAACATGAGGCTTTTAATGCTGCCCTTGAAATAGTAATTTTTTTTTTTTGACAACAACAACGGCTGTTTTAAAAAAAAAATTAAATTAAAATTTAAATTTGAATAAATTGTTGAAAATTAATTCAACATGGCCATCAAAAATATTTACAAGAAAACCGAAATGGAATTTAATCAAACAAAATCTGTTTAGGCTACGAATTTAAAAAAGAATTTGAAAATTCCAAATCTTAAGCAGGTATTTAGTATTTGATTGTCGAAAGAATCTTCCCGTTTCAATGCCAAGTTTGGTGTATAAAAAGTACGCAAAATAGCCTGCTTTAGGTCTCTCCCTATTGACGTATACGGCTTGGCGTTATCTTTCAAAGGAAGCTCATTGTTAATGTTATCTTTGATGTATAAACAACCAGAGGTCAAGGAACTTTCTTAATATATATAAAGAGAACTAAAGTCCCATGGTGTTTACATCTGAAAATCATAATGAAAACTTTTTAACTTCATCTGGCCTAAGACAAGTAAACAAAACTGCAATTTTTGGTATGTTAAATTGAAAATTGTTTTTAAATACTTACCTGATTAGCCATTGCAACCCTTAAGTCTGGATTACAACCTAGCTTCTCAAACTACACATATTGTGTATGCTAATTTTACCCATGACCAGTGGGGACCTACAGTTTAAAGTCGTTGTCGAAAGACAAATTTTTGAGAAACTTTTCATGGCAATTTTATTTACTTTCAGAGCTTTTGCCAGAAATCTACGAGAGAAAGTTATTAAGTTCGATAAGACTGAGCCAGCGGAGGAACCACTGACTCTCATGTAATAAGCCAACGTACTACGTACTAGACATCGGCGCCTTTTTTTTAAATAAAACGTAAAATAACTTGGACTCCATTCCATTAACAAGAAAATATTTTTGTTTTCGTTTATGTCTTCTAGATTTCTCTGTTTAAAGCTGCTGAGAAAACCCGGGAATCTGTGAATTTAGAAAAGGAAGCCATACCTTCGAAGGTTTTGAGTTTCTATGATAATTCACAAAAGCTTCTTGTGGATAAAACACAGGTAAATAATTATAGAGGTTTAACATGTCAGCTGTGACATTCTAATTTACATTCACTTGGCAGCTTAGAGAAGTTGCCTTTACAAAGGTTTTTTATCCGACAACTCCGTTTTTAACGTGTTTTTCTACTTTCAGCCTCTGCCCATTTTGGATACAATAAGTGAACATGAGAAATATGGCAACAATGGCGATATGTTTGATGGCATTTCACGTAGCCTGGTTAATGGTTATGAGGCATTTTCTAACCTCTTAAATACTCTAATACAAGTAAGAATACTTATTAAATGCACTGTTTTCATACTTACTTGAATTTGTATTTTCTCTGTGTTTGTTTTAGAAACCAAAGAGATTGCTCGTTCCATATCTAAAGGCATTACTGCCCCAACTGGATGTTATAGGTGGTAAATTAGTGGTCTATGAAATTATAGAGACAATATTGTTTTTGTTGTTTTTTTGGATTTTATTTAATTTTTTTTTTTATTAAATTTTTTCTTTATTTTTCATTTTCATATCGTAAAACACACATTTTGTATTATTTTTTAAAGTCTTTTTATTAAATATAAATAGTTAATATCGTTATTGTTTGTTTTGTGTTTTTGTTTTTGTTTGTGATATTATAATAATAATAAATAATATAATTTAAAAATATAAAATTAACTAACATTGTTTTGTTTTGATTAATTGATTTGATTTGATTTGATTTCATTTCATTTTGGGTTAAATTGAAGATATTCTAGATTTTGGAAGACTATTTTCATGTTTACTTATGTATTTATTCGAATTAAATTTGTATTTAATTGATGCATATTTCTTTTAATTAATTTTTTATATATGTATACTCGTAAAATGCATAATAAATTTTATAGAAATTAAATTAATTAAGCCTTTGAGCTGTGAAATCGAAAAAAATTGGTAAAAAAATTCGTATTTCTTTAAACGACTGTTTACCACAATATGTCTTACCAAGCGTTGTTGACTGAGGCCTAAAAAAATTCAGTAGCAGCAAATAAATATTCAAAGTATGTCCCTTGATTTGAGAAGCTATTAAAAGATATGATTAAAGCTTGATTTTAAGATTTTAAAATTTTTTCTAAGCGTTGTTAACTGATGGCCAGAAATCAAACAATTAAAACGACCTGACATTTGACATTTGACATTTTATCTTTCGAAACTAAAAGTTTAAATTTTAAATGTGAATAGCGCCATACATGATATTAAAAGCCTGTACACATGAGAATTAAATTGTAAAATAAAAATAATTTCATTGGGAGCTTAATACAATCGCTTGATGTTGACAACGATCTGATTTAGTTGCAATCAATTTCATTTATAACGGACTTCAGTGTACAACGAAGCCAGTAAATAAAGCTAAAGTTATTATAAACGACAGTGATCATGTGATGCTTTATAAAAGTCTGATCAAGAATAAGTGACAATGTACAGGGGGGAGACTTTGAAATGGAATTGACAATTTAAAATTGAAAATCGAATGCGATATCAATCGGTTTCGACTGAGGTTTTTCGGATCTTCGAGATTTAAAAGTTTGATTTCGAGTATCAAATTATTGGGGAATAGATTGAAGAGCTGAAGATATTCGTAATGTCCCTGAACACGATAGTGGTACAATCGAAATTGCTGGTGATTGTATTAATAACTTGATAACAAGAGTAACTCTGAAAGCTTGTAAGAGAATAAGTGGTTATAGTTTTTTTGAAGCATCGGATCAAAGCTAAACACCGAATAGAACTTGCTAGTCGAGTTGGTCTTAGAAACTTGACTCAAGTTATTGAAGACAACGTACAAGAACTTCTACAGAGAAGATATCTTAGAGAAAAAGACAGCTTCAGATCCGACTGGTATGTTTAAAGAACTTCTACAGGAAATACTAACAAATGAAGGAATAGTTAGGAATTTCTAATTGTAGGACAACTGCTATGTTTAAGGACGATGTACTATGACTTCTATGAGGAATGTTCTCAAATAAAAGAGTAGACAGGGATTCAAAATTTTATGAGAAGCCTGAATAGTATACTTTCCAGCCATATACTATGACTTCTGAACAAAAAGCCCTGATATAGAGTAGAGTACAGAGAATATCAACTAATATTAGACACTAAATTGATGTACTTGTTAGGACTCTATCACAAATAGGTCGGTTACGATTTTCAATGTTTTAGTTCTTTATAACTTGTCTGCATTTTATATTCAAAGGGCCTAAAATTTCATCATAATTATCTTGACCAAATTCTACAATGCCTCAAATGTAGGCGAAACTGAGAATGCAAATGCTATAAAAGGGTGAACTAGATGCTGATGAGCGGAAAAATTACGGTCAATAATTTTGTTATGAAAAGCGAAAGAAATCCGCAAGATATAACGGCAATAAAGCCTATATAGGAAAGGGGTGTATCAGGGGATGTAGAAACTGAAATGCAAATGCGATACAACAGAAGACTCAGCAAGATTCTATAGATTGAAAAAATTACAGTCAATAATTTCATTATGAACAGAAGAAAAACTCGACAAGACTTAAACTATAATAAAACTTATATTGGAATGAGGAGTATCAGAAAATTATCCTTGATACTGACCGAATGAAAACGATGATTTAAGTCGATAAGAGACCGGCATACACAATAACATCAAGAATTCAAGCAAAGAGACATATCATTGATTATGTTCAAATGAATGTATTGAACAGAAGAGTTTGCATTGGATAGGTACTGTCATGTAAACGAGGACAAATACTCCAAAAAGAAAAGTGGTCTATAAAGATGTCGAGGAAATGGTACGGCTACTGACGCATGATGTAAGAAATTGGAGATGATGTGCTCAAGACCAAAGTGCAAGTAACTTGTCTACCCAGATGCATACAGTAGGCGCAATGGTATTGCAGCGGTAACTTTGATAACAACCAGCAATTTAACATAACCCCTAACATATACAAGAATGTCAACTCCTAGATAAAGAAGAAGAAACTCAAATAAAAATCTTTGCTTTCAATATTTGAAATTTATCGTTTGTTTGCTGTTTCTGACGGTTATGAAAATAATTTTATTTCGAAAAACGAACTCGAAAATTCCTGGCGGTGTATAAAGTATATCCTAAATCAGCTCAAAGGTTTAATTGGAATGTCGTTCACTATCACTACTTCTATATTATATATGTAGGCAGTATAACATTATCAATTACAAACTTACCCATTGCCAATAAAGGCAAGGACATCACTGTAATTCATAATAATTTTTTTAATTGCTTTAAAAAGAATAAGAATTAAATAATTGCTTAAAATTACAAACAAAAGAAAAAAACGTATTTAAACCAATAAATAAAATCGGTTTCATTTGGTTTTTTTTAGATTGAATTGCATTAACAAACTAAACAACTAAACAAAAAAAAAAGAAAAAATAAAATTAATAATAAAATATACGATACTTTTTGGATACGAGGATATTATTTATTATATAGGGACTATTAATAGTTATTGTTGTTGTTGTTTTATTTGTTTATTTGGCACTCATTGTAATGACTTTTTTTTTGCAGTGAAGACCAAAAAAAGGCACACACTTATACACTTACGACACTTCTGCTTCTGTTTCTGTTTCTGCTCCTTGGCCTGTTTCATTGGTCTAAACTAGCGAAGAAAATTAAAATTCTTCACTTAAAGCTTTGTTCAATCCTCCCAACTACTCGGTCGTGTTTGTGGATCAATCGACGGTGAATATGACTTGTAAGTATCGGATTCTCGTTTGTGTTTAACCGTACAAAATAGCAGCATCGATGTTATCAAGCCGAACAGTTGTGAAAATGCAATACCTAAGCCAACAGCACCGATTACATTCAGCTTATCGGTTAGCCAGTGTTGTAGAGAGTGTATGCAACCCTTATCCCACCACAGAGATGGATTTTCGGATCTGTTTTAAAGATCAGATTGATTTTTAATTTGTGCAAATAAATATTGCATGAGAAGTGTAGTTACTTACCTTCCACAATCCACTCGTATTAGTAGGCTATCACCGGAGCCTTCGGTTAAAATGCCTCGATTTTCATAGATGGGTTTACAGCAGGATTCCGGTACCCAACGTTTGCCACTCCATGACTGTATGTCATACCAGTCTTCGTACGAGGAAACACCACAACATTCAAACTGAAAACAGAAAGAAGGGTTACGTGTACTTAATTTGGCGAAAAATAAGAATTTAAAAGAGAGTGAATCACGATCTACTTAATTTGATTAAGAAAAATGAAAGTAAATGTCAACAGACGAGACACTTTGCACATAACTTTTGTGCATTTCTCTCTAAGAGACAATATTCGGTAATGAATGACACTGATAAAGCTCTTTCGCTCCATAATCCCGGCTTCCAATTCCAATAGAACTCGTAACGTTGCGCAAACCATGGAAAGCTGCTTATCCGTCATTATATTCCCCAGTTTATTCCTAAGCTTCGGGACCTACATTTAACGGGACGAGGGGCCATAATAACGGCACCTAATTCCAATATAACTCGTAACGTTGCGCAAGCCATATAAAGCTGTTTATCTGTCTTTATATTCCCCAGTTTGTTCCTAAATTTCGGGGCCTAGATTTAAGAACTTACTTAGTGCGTTTACTATGCTTTAAATTGCGTGAATTGCTTTGGAAATCATTAACACCACATAGTCTGCATTCATGCTTTGAAAAACAATGCGAAAAAATCAATTTATCGTTTGCATGTGTAACTTACCGATGTCTGAACATTATCCCATATAGTGGCTACCGAGGGTGCTATTAAAGAGCCACGATCTGAAGCATTATAATGTTGTTCGATGCCAAAACGCAATTCATTTGCCAAAGTACGACTCAAACCGCCGCGGAATATAAAAGCAATCGAACCAATCAAGAATTCACTCAAAAACAGCATTATAATCAGCATAAAATACTGAAATTGCAATAAAAAAAATAAAAATATGTTTTTTAAATAAAAGGTCACTCACTTACCAACACTAAAAGGCATTTGGATTGCACCCAGGCACCACAGCAGCCAAGGAATGATGTCACAAATCCAATAACGCCAATGCATAAAAACACCGAATCAGCACTCAAGGCAGCATGATCGGGTAATAGAGTGGCATAGCCCTCATAAGAAAGACGCAACCATACACCAGCTCCCAGAAAAGCACAACTACAAAGCTATGTATGAGATGAAAACAAAACAAAAACAACAAAAATAAAAGTAATTGAAATGGAAATTGTTGAATTTGTTTTTGAATTTGTTTTGAATTTGTTTTGAATTTGTTTTGAATTTGTTTGTATCGTTGTTTGTATGTGTTGTAAATATAATTACAATTACAACAAAATATTATTATTTGTTATTCAAATACAAGTAATAAGTAACGGGGAAAATAAATGAGAAAAAAACGGTAAAAAAAATAAAAATTATTTCGTAAATAAGCCGCAATCGCTATGATACTGCACGTAATGTAATGTTGATGCGAATGCATGCCATGATAATGACACAGTATAAGGGAAAATTATGGGAAAAATTACTTTATTATGATGTACAGTGGCTTAAAAAATTATTATGACAGTTTAATTAAGTTGTATTTTTTTTTGGGAGGGGGATTAAAAATAATAAAGAATTTTAAGAAGGAAGTTACTTAAAAATTTTTATTTTTTTTTCTCATCTTTGCTAACCTACAAAAAACAAAACAACTTTTCATTATACATTTTTTATGAATAAATGAATTTGTTTTTTAAATACTTTTATTTCTTATCACTTTTGTTTGCCTCATGTATACCACTGTTCTGCAGTGATTTAAATGAATCTGTTTGAAAGATGATTTATCGGCTTTTCTTTTAAATTCAAAGCTTCGTGAGAACAATGTAGATATGAAAGTATTTTAGATCCAATATTGTTTGTTGTTAATTCATAGCTCTGGCATTAATAACATGTCAGCTGTAGCTGATAAGTACTGTAAAATCGGAAGCTAATGTGTTTTATGCTGCAACAAACATATTTTCAAGTTCCGAAAGGACGATTGAATTCGAACCTTACCTAGGAAATCGAAAGAGTATAAAAATATTCAAAATTAGAATGAATTAAGGCATGCATGCCTTTACTTATAAATAATTTTACTGCTGGAACCAACCAACCGTATTTATCCCATTGAACAGTAATGAACAAATTTCTCAGTCACTGTGATTTTTAAAATGTGATTACAAATCACATTTTCAAAGCAACAATTATACTGTCATTGCCGTGGGAATCAGTCACAGGTTTTTATTTTATTTCACATAGAAAGTAGATTTTTTTAAAGAAGAATACTTAAAATAACTCAAGATAGTTGAAGACAAAGACAGAAAATTAATCATTTAAAAAGTAAAATACTGACAGGTGAACAATCGTAAGTATTCATGGTTGATCAGGCATTTGGAAGCTATGATTCCCAGGCATGCCTATAGTTGCAAAGACTTTTTATTCATTTTTATTCCTTTAAAGAATATAAAGCAGTCATAAGGTATATCCTTACATTCTAGTTATTATTGACATCTATCTTCACATAGAAATAACGATCATTGGGTTATTGTGGTATCACCTCTCAAGACAAATTCCTCTAGAGGCATATAACCCGCCTTTTAGGATCTAAGCGAGTTTTTTCCCTTTTGAATAGATTTGTTTAAAATTATAGAGTCTGGATTTTCATTACAATCACATACGGAGTTCTAGTACGGCTGTGGATAAGAATTTCTATTTATCGACATTGAACAGCATTCGATGATTGGCCTATTTATGCATAATTAAAGCGGCTTAATGATAAAGTTTCTGATAATGCCATAATCCGATCTACGATGCTACACTAATTTGGGGGAGTTGAAAATGTGAATGTAACCTTGGTTTATTTCCTTCTTCCGGTTATTCTTAATAAATCCTTGGAGTTATTTTGGGAATAAATACAGGAGAATCTCGCCAAAAGCTCAGACAGAAAAATTTATAAGTTATTCAGTAATGTTATGTTCTATAACTTAACTTACTTAATTGGTCATTATAACCTCTTGTGTGTGTTAATTTTATCCCAGAGTTGTGGCACCTAGAGTTTAACATCTACACCGAACAGCACACTTACAAAGTTTTTCGTGATAATTTTTATCTACTCTTGAACCTGCAGTTCATCGAAAGATGAAGATATTAGAGGTTAGGTATGAACATATAACCTCTCGTCTAGTGAACTAACACACTACCTACTAGACTATGAGGTTTAATTTATAAAAACAAAGACTTCAAAGGCATTTTACTTAGAGTATCGATACAAATATGCATCTCTGGTATAAACCATGCTATCTTGTCCAGCATAATAACAACATTAAAGTCTTTGCGAATTTGTAAAGTTAAATTTATAAAAGAAAACAATTTTTTCCTGCAATTCGTTGTGACATTTTTATCAAATTTGCCACACAAAAAATTACTGACTTCTGACAAAGTAATTCGCTGACAGCGGCAGCTCTTTCTTAATTGTTAATCTACACTTTTATTGTTGTTATTATTAATGTTTTTTATTTTTATTTTTTTTATTCATTTTGAACTTGAAGGCAATTTAAAATGCCATTATACTTGTGACATTCTGCACGTCCATTAACAGATGGTACTTTACTCTCTCTATCTCTCTATCTCTCTCCCTCTCTCTCTCTATATATATGGACTTGTTTCTTTACAAATTTTTTTCTGCAATGTGTTTGAGTGTTTTTGTTAAAGTTCAATGTCCAGCTTTCACTGAATGCCTATTAGAGTTGGCGTACATAGCGTCGAGTCATATAAAATCCAGCTGAGTCTGTCAACATGTCTGGCTATTCTGGTAAAGATTTACAAAAAACAGAGTGTAAAAGATGTTCTCTTTTTTTCTATGTATTTTATTACTATTTTTCACTTTTCCTAATTTTTACTAAAAAAAATTTATTTTGTCAACCAAAAAACGAGTTAAAACTTGTCTCAACAATGTCTATGAATGACTAGAGCGAAAGACAATTTTTTTGTAATTTACTGGCAGCCATTAATTTATGACATGATAGTGTTGATTTGAAGTCAAGTTTTTTTTTGATATTATTTTCACAATTATTACCATAAATAGTGTTTTGAAACTTATCCCTCTTTTGCCAGTTGTAGCTCCTATAACTCCAATACCTTCCCCTTTAGGTTTGGGTTACGAAACAACAGTCATGAAAAAAAAATTGTAAAAATACTGGCATACAAAAAAAAAAATATAAACTTTCAATATAATTTCCGTAGCAGACAAAGATTGTTCGTTAAAGATTATTTATTGTATTGTCTTTAACAAAAGTATTCACACACATGTTTGAATAGAGGGGTGGTAAGCTGGCTGACTGCATGCAACAGTTGATTTCACAACAATGATGAGCATTTCAGAAAACTTTGCAGACAATGTGTCTGTCCATCTACCTTTTATTGTATGCGATTATTTATTGTGAATAATATTAAAACATTAAAGGCATTAATAGCTTAAAGTCAAGTCAATCGAAGTGGATGCTATGATACCCTATATTTTCGATAATAATATTGTAAAAGGTAAAGTTTGAAAACCAAATAATAACGCGTCAATTGCTCTATGCCACTATACAAAAACAATTGGTCCAAATTCAAATAGTGACATTGAAAAATAATAATGTAACGGAGTGTATTTTGAAAGGGGTGGCTTGCTTTGATAACAAGTGCTGTTTGAACACACAGAAAACATTCCCTGACGGACCAAGTTCTAGACGATAAAATTAAATGGAAATGTTTCAAATCAGTTGAAACTTGGATTGGCCCATAACCTAACTGATAAATAACAAACCTAGGGTACCTCGCCATCTTCATGTTTTTCCAGCTAAGCTAAGATTTATCATTTGATGTTGCCTAGAAAAGTCCTCAATAGACCTGGTTAAGCATAGTGATGGATATGCTGATTAAGTCCGACAATAGGTGGCGCTCCCTGAGCCTAATTGAAATTTTTGTTCGCCTTTTATGGAATTTTAACCTGATCACTCGAGTTTTTGATCAAATGCTTTAAGCACAACACTACTTGATTGCTGTCTTTCTACGATAACTTATTTCAGGCTAAAGAATAAAAATACCTGCTATATGGAGGAGATAGCGAGACATTCATGCAGGTTCTCGGTCCGAGGGACATAGACCGATAATAGAATACAACTGTCATGTAAGGGCCGGTGCCTTAAAGTCTATTTGGAGACTTCTCGATTGGCGTACAGGAGAGGGCGAAGATGCTTATTAATGAAGATCCTATTGATTTATTGGAGCATCATCGCTATATGGTTTGGATTTGACTGTTCTATCGCTACTACAACGGAGTTTGCTCTGGCGAGATAAGGAAGTTGTTCCCGCAAATCGTATATTCTTACATAATACCCGTCTTGCTCGCACAGCACATCCGTTTGTGGTCGATTGGCCAGTGGATCACGCACTGATTCACAGATAGAATTCGTTCTTTAGCCGGACTATTTATATGTGGAACTTCCTTACTGCAAATGCCTTATAATACAAAGAGATTCAAATCTAATGTTCACAAACACTACTCCCTCCGTCCTCCTTACCATAACCTATTACATAACATAACATAACAATGCCTTGTATGAGTAAAGGCCATCCCTTTAGTGTTGACCTTAAAATACCTCTCCCAATATTTATTACAGAAGATTCAGAAATTCTACGAACATTGAGAAACTCCATGATTGGCAATGAACATTAAAAAGAGTTTAAACTTCATAAAATACTGATGGATTTAGTATTGAATACTACGGCCTTTTTAGTTTAAAAGATTTGGGCATGGACTTTATTAAACTGTCTTTGAATTTAAATTAATCTTTTGAATGTAGAACTTACCCATAAAATAATGTTGAGCCAACAGAACGTCCTTCTTATGCATGTGTAGCCAGCATTTGCCATATTTAAAGGATTTTAACTGAAATTTAAAATGAAAAAAAATTATCATTTTCAAACATATCTAAAGAATTAATCAAGGAATATAATTTAATACGACTTAAGAGATCAGAGTTAGAATTCATTCATTAGCGAGGTAGACAAGGATTACATTGACTTTATTACGGGAAGGAATCCCTGTTAGTATTTCTTAACCATAAAACTTGTTTACCACCAATGTTACCAATCTTAAACTTTAAAATTATAATTTTTTATAAATTTGTACAAATTTAAATCCACATAAGTTGACATAAGTTGACTGGGATTAAAGCATTTAATTCGCTTAAAAAATTATTACTTTTTTTCATACTCCCCCTCTCAATGTATTTCTTACGATGCAATGACTTTTCTTCTTAAGTTGCATTGTTGGGTGTTAAATTTTGTTTTGCAAAATTTCTTCACTCCTTTTGTAATGCAATTGAATGAATGATGGATGGAATAAATGCATGAATGGGGGAATGGTTGATTATACAAGTGGAAAAATAAAAGTATTTTGATTTGTATTTGAATTATAAAATAATGTTTTCGGTTATTCGAACTTCTTTCTTTCTTTCATAACCATGATTGACAATTGCTGGCAACCACTTAAAAACGATTGTATGTTGATTTGTGTACATCACACAATAGCAGAGAGACACGAACGGAGAAGAAAACTATAGACTGGCTGGCTGTCTTGAGCTATTATTAGAGGAATGTGAGTCTGTCTGTCTGTCGGTGTATCTGTTTGCTAGTAAGTCTGTTTGTTTGTTTAACTTTTATTTTTCAACGTTAGTAATTTATTTATAATCAAATATAATGTGGTTTACTTTAAATTGGGTAAGGGCATAAGTAATTTCTTTTGAATTCTCAACTGCTGCAAAATAGTGTCCATATCAACAAATAAAACAATTCATTTCATCTTATTAAGAAAATTATGATAATTTCCGTTCATACCCAGTTATGAAATGGAAATTCATTTATTGGACGCAGTATCGCAGGGAATGAAAGCAGTACGAGATGATAGGTCAGATAATGACAGACTTTTATGCATTTTATTCATCAATAAGGAAACAGTAAAGACAAATAAAGCGATATGACAGTAATTTCTGTAAAGTGAATGGTTGTTTGAAGGAAGACAGTCATCATTCTACTGACTACTCTTGTAGGCACATGAAAATCTAAATTATTCCAAGTGTGATAAAAGAGAGTGCTAACAAAGTATCAGTTTCTACTATGCTAATCGTTAATTATTTATTTATAATATTTATGACAATTTACATCTTGTTGTTATTAAGTTTTAAGTTTTTATTAAAAAATGTTTCGATTTTAAGTTGTTGTATTTCAAAAGTATTGAAATGAAAATTGAAATTGCATTGAAAAACCTGTACAAGTATCGTATCCATTAATTATATTTAATAAACTTGTTTAATTTGTTATTAATTAATTTAATTTTTTTTTTATTTTTTATACGTATGAGTATACCAGGTTCATGTTTAAGTATTCAATACTCTTTAATATTAAAATGTGTGATTAATTTAATGTCATAGTTTACGTAAAAACGATCAACAACGAGGGAAGTTTGAAAATTTTGACAATAGAGGCTACAACTACTAGCATTATGTCTGTTTTTAATCTGGTTGTACTGTCAAAAGAACACATGGAAAGTTTCAGCTTCATTAAACAGTTGAAAAGGGGGATCTAAATAAGAACACGATTTAAATAAGGACTAACGTTGGCAAATAAAGTGGTTAGGTTAGGTTAGGTTAGGTTAGGTCGAAGTGGTAGCTTTGATTGCCAAAACTCACTTGAGAGCGTTATGACTTTATGACGCCACAGATAAGCAAATAAATGGACAGTATTCTCTTCCTCTAAAGCTTCTAGTCTGGTAGGTAGCGTATTGGATTATTAGACATGAATCCGTGGTTCATACTCAAGCTGACAAATCTCGAATAAAAGGACTTCGTCTCTTCAGTCTTCTAACAAAAACTCTAAGAGTAAATAAAATTGCCATGAAAAGTTTCACAAATTTATTGTTCATAGAAGAGGATAAACAGAAGATCCCGCCGCTAATGAATAAAATTAACACATTGCATGGATAATTTGGAAAGCTAGGTTGTAATCCTCACTAAAAGGTTAAACGACCAAAAGCCAAAAATATTTGTCGTTTACGGTTGATGCAAAAATATTTGAAACCCTCCTCGTACAAGTGCACTTTTCGATAAATTTGAATTGACCAAATAAACTCGTATTAAATAAATAAAAATTTTAACCAAAAAAATGTGTGTAAATGTGTTATCAAAGGTATTTTATGTTGACGGCTTTTAAAATTTAATCAAAAATCTCGTTAAAAACGTGTTTGTCGTTTCGAAAAAAAAAAGAAAAAAACAACAAATTAATCTGTGTTATCAGTTAGACGCGAATATAAACAAAAACGACCAAAAACCATCATCATTGATAAACAAAAAAAAAACTTTTTTGGGTCAAAGTTGACTGCTGTATCAGTTTTGAAATAATTTGTTTTGTTATTTTATTTCAAATTGTTTTAATTTCTTTTAATTTTTAAGCCTAATCACTACCCCAAAAACGTTTGAATTCTTTATTTACCAAAAGGGCTGCTATAGTACGCGTAGTTAGAATTTTAACAACTTTTTGCCAAAACACTGGTTAATTGAAGAGAAAGTGAAATAAAAACAATTTAAAAAAAAGTACCAAATTGTTTAATGGCTAAAGAAAGAAATCAGACAATGACACACTTATTATTTAAACAAAATAAAATGAAAATTATAATAAGAATTTAATTCATAAAGATCTTCTTTTTTAAAAACAAATAAAATTCAAATAAAAGGTATAGAAACGAATGAAGGCAGGTTTACTAAGGAAATAAAAAAGAATTAAGGCAAAAATCTTTTCAACTAATACCCTTAGACATTTGGCTAATGGAAACCCACTAGAAGGAAGCTAAGTCTTACTTTCATCTCCTAATCCATACATATAACAGAAAGCGCATTTCGAACTGACTGGTTTACCAACTTATAGCTACAGCGAATGGAACTAGAAACGCACTTTTTGGATTTTGGCTTCGTTTTGCGTGGAGTAATAATATTGACTCACAAGAACGATGACCAAACAAAGACTAAAGGACAGGAAATCATATTTCTTATCTACTACAGTTGACAGCTACTATGGACGGCTTAATTACTTAAAATCATGCCCATCACTTGCACAAAACGAAAAGTTCAGTCCATCCAAGAGATGAGATCGAGATATGCCATCTTATGTTCATCCTCGAGTGATAAGAGAGATCACGAAGTGCCTAATACTGCTACGACCAATGCGTTGGATGAAACAATGATTTCCTTCCTAATTTCAGACATCTTTCGAATTAGACGTTATGGCCTTGCTTTCAGATAGAATTGTTTTCATTTTATTTATTTTTTTTGGCTCTTCTATCTCAAGAATATTCCTTTGTCTCAGATTTGTTGTAATGATGCTTTACCGAACACTCTAACACTCTGGTGCTCTCCGAGTTGTATAGGATTTCTATCAAACATCGTTAATCCCATGTAGTCAGTAACTATAATTCCTTTGCCAAATACTTGATAAACGGTCCGGAATACATTAACATCGGACAGGTACCAAATCCCAGAATCTGTGTATTGGTTTTGAAGCTGTTAGTATTATTTACAAGAAAGTTATTTAAATCTAGTTAGTCTGATTCTCTTTTTATTGAGTCTTTCTTCTTTTATCTTCCCTTTGGCATACCCAATTCTTTCCCATGCCACAGAAGGATTCTAGACCTGTCTGTACATGTAAGTCTTCTCAGCAAATCCATTTGACTGTTATTCCACTCCACTATAGCATGAATGTTTCTGGCTTGCAACTTAAACGTACTCAGATGTACTTAGACGTACTCAGGTATCATTGGTAATGTTTCGTGCGTGCTTCCTGTGCAAGACCATATAATTCGATAGCATAACCAGTAAATTTCCGCTCCTGTAAAGTCACCGTTTTTGATGCTTCCGTTCGTTACTACTTGCTTACTTTCTTAGTTAGTCATTAGTAAGGATTGCAACCCTTTAGTCAGAATTACAAACTAGCTTCCAATACCACCTATGTTGAGTGTGTTACTGTTATCCATGAGTGGCTGGGCCAACAGTTTAAAGTCTACTCTGCACGACAGATTTGAGAATCTTTTCATGGCAATTTTATTTTACTCTCAGAATTCTTGCCAGATACTTTTGGGTGTCTTATTTATAAAATTCCTGGCATAAAAAGTTACAAATAAAAGTTCGGGATTACAGTCGCTATGATTCCCTGTGTTAAGACAGATTTTATCAAAGGCCATATATAATCAGTGAGATCATTTTTATAAATTATTATTATAAATACAATACAACATATTGTAAATATAATTAATTGAAAGAGATCAGTTTGCCCTTAAATACATAACACAACAATTGTGTTTATTATCCACTTTAAATTGGCCAACCCCTTTTACACTTAGTCGTATATAATGAACACAAAACAAGAATGAACCTTGAGCTTTAAATCCAAATTAGGTCAAGTTGACAATATTTATAACAAAAACAACACAGAAAAAAAAAAGAATACAAAAATTAAAAAAATGCAACAGTTTGAAACAAAGAATTGCACAAATGCACACGATGATGATGATGATGATGATGACCCCCTTTTATTTTGTTTTTTCTTGTACTAGAAGCAGCAATTATTCCCCCATCTAATAATGGAGGCATTAGTGGCACTGACAGCAGAACAAAAAATGTCCATTACTTTGGCTGGCTATTGTTTTAATTTTTTCAAAATAAAAACAAGAAAAATAAATAAAATAAAATGCAATAGAATAGCATGGCATAGACTGGAAAATATCTTCATAAATCATATTTATTTTAATGGCAGTAGATCTGTTCTGTTATTTATATTATCATCATTTATTATAAGCCCAGATTCACACTCTGGTTTTCAGATCACTTTTCTGTTTCTTTTTTGTTTTTTTTTTTTTTGTTTCGTTTTATTTCTCAAATAAATTTTTTGGAAAAATTAAAAATCTGGGCATATGTAACTGCATGGAGAGTGTGAAAGACACAGAGAGAGAGAGAGAGAGAGAAAAGTGCAGTTTCCGCCACAACAAATCGCAACAAGAACAATAAAAAAATGGCATTTCCGTTAATTTATAAATTATATCTAATAAAACAATAGCGAATAAAATCTGTTACAATAGCAACAACAACAACAGCAGCAAAAAAAGTGTAAAAAAAAACATCAGCACTAGCCAGCAAGAACAAGTGAAGCCGAAATGAATTTGTATGTATTTTTAACAACAAAAAAAAACGACACGACGTCTAAAACAAAATTAATAAATTTAAATAAAAACTGTTTATCACAGATTCTCAAATGGAATAGTTAAGGCGATCGATTGAATGTTGAAAAAGTAATAGAAACAGGTAAAGACCAGAAGTGATCATAACATTCGTCTGTTTCTGTAATAACTACGACAAGTAGTAACATATCCCGCTTATTTAAATTTACAGACTAGTAGACTCTTCATTTAATGTCAATTAAACAATGATGTGGACCCATTTATTAGTATGTGTTGAAAGCATCGTTTTGTGCCTTGTAGGAAGTGTGCTGGGTTGTTAGCGCGTGGTTCAAACTCTATGTCTTCTGACATAAAATTAAAATAAAATTGCACTGAAAATTTTCTCAAATATGTCGTTCAGAGTCGACGTTAAACTGTTTGTGCTTTCCATGAAAACCTGGACCTCATCCAGTTTCCGCAGCAATTATATGTTAACGCTGACATTTAGTTAAGGGTTTCAAAGTGTCAAACGATTGCATTTTAAAATTGACACATATTTCCGCCTTAAGGACAGAAAGAAAGCCTAATCTCTCAAGGATCGATCTTTAAAAATTATACCTTTACCTGAATCAACTCCACCTTTGATCATACAATAGAAAACACAAACCAGACGATAAGTCATATAACTCTGGCCGGCTACTTGGCTTCTAGTCCAGAACAACCTTCAAATATCTGGTCTCGCCTGAAAAATAACACCAGTGTCGTTGTATTTCCTTCTAAAGAGTTCCCGTTTGTTAACCCTCGATGACCTCAACTGTTCATTGTATTCTTCGCATGTGCATTGTAATTCTTGTCGTGATTCAAGTCTCTTCGATGTGAAAAGGAATTACATGAAGTCTTGAGGATATGGATCGGGGATTATATATTTATCGCACAAGATCTCTCAATTAAGCAAGCACGTCTTAAAACAATTAAGCAGACTAATGGAGTAAATATGAAGAAAACCTAGGACATAAGACTAGACATGCTACAAGGTTAATTACTTGGGTACGTATATATATATACTCGCCGACTTCGAAAAGGTGCCTTCGCAATATAGTAAATCAAGCTTAGAAGTCATGTGTAAAATTCATTTTGGAAAAGAAACTTGGTGATCGAATATAATCACGTAATATGTACGGGTTTATTGGAGGTGCAAATAAACGGGTCTTAATAGAGAACATTCTGGACCAATACCATCCACAACAAGGATCAAAAAACACCAAACAATAAGAAACCCATACTGACGCACATTAAACGTAACAAGTTAGATTGAAGAGACCATATTATCAGAAATAACACCAAAAGCAATCGCAAGCATGAAAGACAAGGTCGACCAATGAACATCTGGACCATCTGGAAGCTCAAAGAACTGCAACAAGAAGGTCTAACATGGGAAGGCGCAAATATAACAGCAGTAGATGATCGAACACAAATAAAATAACAACACTTCTCATGCGATTGTTTTCTGGCATAAAATTAATTAAAGCTGTTATATTCAGTGTAGGTGATATTAAGATGTAATGGACTTTGGGAACCGCTGTTTAAACTATGCAGAGTATGCAATGTGCAAAACACCACACAAAATACCACTTGGCCGTCGCCTATTAAAGTAGTCATCACACTCGTCGTCGTCGTCGTAGTCGAAATGAAAACTAATTTTTTTTGTTTGTTTGTTTTCATAATTTTTGTTGTTTCAGAACACAGCGCATATTATTTTATAAATTATAAACGCAGTGTGGAAATTGTAATCAATTTCAATTTATTTTATTTGGATTTATTTTTTTAAATTAATAATAATCAGCTCAGGCAGCAAACACACTGCAACTACTTTTGTTTAAATTAAATGTTATTATGATTTCACTTGCTAACAAACAAAAAAAAACGGAGAGAGAGAGAGAGAGAGAGAGAGAGAGAAAGAGCAGAAGATCCTTATAAAATAAATGGCAAGACATTAAAATTTAAAGTAAATAGGCTTAAAATAGAAAAATTGGGTTTCAAACAAATTATACCCCGCCAACAACTACCTAAATTCGTTCAATTTGTGTCAAATTGGGCAAATGAACGCAAGAAACAGAATTGGCTCATCAAACACTTTGGGTTTGTGTTGTTGTTGTTGTTGTGTTGTTATGGCATTTTTTAATTATTATTATTTTTTTTTTTTGTAAAAGATTTTCACTTTTTTGGTCATGATCAAATTATAATTTTTTTTTTTGTTTTTCTCTTCTTTAAATGTAACGTTAAAAGGTATTGGAATAACACATACATTTACAAAATCAATGAATAAATAAATAGGCTCGTTTGCTCACATATGTACAACTACACACACCTGATTCTGTGTTTCGGTGGGTTGGAGCGGTTTGCAAAGACGTTTAAACCTCAGAAGTAGTGTGTATAAGAAGTTTTCACGTTTCTTTACTTTTTTTTTTTTGAATTTCAAAAATTTTTTAAAATTTTTTTTTCGTTTCTTTCTTTCAATTTGTTGTTAAATTTGTTTGTTGTTTTGCATTTAAATTAATTTAAATTTTCGCTATTGTTGTTGCTGTTGTTATTTTGTTTTTTTTTGTGACATTTATAATATAATTTTCCTCATTTGATTTGATTATTTTTTGTTTTGTTGGGCTTTTTTTTTACTATTTTTTTTGTTAATTCATCACGTTCAACAATTGTTTTCTTTTTATTTTTTTTTCTTTCGGTTCTTTTTTTAATTTTTTTTTTAATTTTTTTTTATTTATTTTTTGATTAAAAAAAAAAAGTTCTTAACAGCGCGAGCATACAAAACGTACTGAATTCAAAATTTTTGAAATTGTTTAAATATTACAACAATAATCATCATCATGAGACAATCTTCAATTCTGCATTGGGACAGATACTAGATATTGGTTTTGTCACCGTATCTGCATGAACGTGTATATGGTGGGATATACACTTGTGTGCACCGTACGTACGTACGTACATGTTTTTATCTATTTTTTCACACAAGAAATTGTCAAACATCATACAACATACAACTTGTTTGTGTTGCCTGCTAAAAGTTTAGACAGTGTTGCCAAAGCGTAGATAAGAATTTTCCAAAACGCTTGTTGGGATTAAAAAGTTTGAGTCAAACTGCCTTCAAACACTTGAGAAAACCCTTGTGGCTATTTATCCTTGATAAAGTTCTGATTTTTTTTTGCACACCTTTCTCGCCCGGGTGCATTTCAGGCGAAAGTTATGGCTATCTACCGGGCTGCTCAATGGATCCTCATCAACGGTGCTAGTTTCACTCGCATCTCAATCTTCTCTGATATAAAATCTCTGTCGAGCATTATGATTAACTCCAGAATCGTTTGAGAACATCGTCACTGTATCGATCCTCTTTCTGAGCGTCTCACTGTAGCATTTGTGTAAGTCCTTGGGCACAGTTGGATTCTGGAAACTGCAGGGCACACTCCTTCCGCAATCCTCGTCAATCGACATGGGTACATACCCACTTACCTCACTTAAATTGGTCACTGCGTTGAAATTCTTTCGGGACGTCAACCTATCCTGGGTCAATGAGGGGTCCTGCATCACTGGGTGCAAATCCGCTTTTACCAACACAATGGCAATACTACGTGACTTCAGCCATCCCACATGTATGATGGTTTTTTTTTAACCAAATGACTCGGCTAATGAAACCGGTAAACCGGTAACCGGTAAATTCACCACTGATAGTACAATGATCTATGTTAATACATTCACTATTTCAAATAAAGCCACTTTGGTGAATTTCAATTTTATTCACCACACCGTACAAATTCACCATACTTTGTAAAAACTCACCTCCTTAGGAATTCACCACATATTGAAAAACTCACCACATCGAATAAGAATAGAAGAGAAATAACTAAAAACGGCAACAGCGGTTATAAAACAAAGAAACCAGCCTTTCCATCTCTGGCATAATTCATTCATTACCAAGCACAAACTTTCGAAACAACTTTTATGCAACGATGATAGCTTTTCTTAAGCTTTCTTTGTATTTTCGTTTTTTGTTGTTGTTCTTTTCGCGTTTTATCACAAATACACGAAGTCGATAAAAACATTTCACCTGTTAATATTGATACACGTAACAAACCAAAGAAACGTTTTTCAGTTTGTTTATACCTGTCTTCAGTGGTGGACAAGGTTTTTAGTTTTGACGGAGTTAATTAAAGAAAGGTAAACATAATGGATTATTGAATTGATAGTCTTGACCTCTTATAATATGATCGAGATTTAATTAAAACGAAAAATCATTTTCGTTTTTTTAAACTCATTCCATATTTATTCGGGAAATTCGATTTTTAAATTTTAACCCGCATTCGAAATTCAAATTCAATACAGTAAAAAAGGAAGACTATAAAAAAAACAAAAATAAACTTCAAAACTTATGTAAAATTTGGTTTCTTTCTCTTCTCATAATTCTCATAATTAATGTGATTTGTATTACAGTTTGGCAGTGTTTGGACCTCTACCTACTATTGATTATAATGGGATTTTTACTTTTCGCTCTCATCTTGTATATCATCTGGGATGTAAATTATTTCATACGCTGTGTCTGCACCGTCTTAATGGGGCGTCTTTTCCAAAGAAAACGGAAAGTTACTGACACCACAACTATTTATGGTAAGAGAGCGTTATTGCTTAATATCAAATAACTTTTTCATTACGTTTGCTATAGTTACACCTCTTCGAAATGCAGTTATTTGAAGGAATGAATTCTTCTAAATAATAATAAGAAAAATTTTCTCCAATAAAGAAAACTCAACGTCTGATGCTATGAAAGACCACTTTGACTTTGCCAATTCAATACTGGTAATTTTGACAAAAAAAGATACAGTATGTGCCCCAGAAAAAACTCGTTGTGCCCAGCAATCATTGCCTAGGCACCGTTTCTACAAACAAAAGTTAATAAATAAACCAATAAACAAACGCTTTGGAATAATCGCTCATATGCAGAATGAGAATGAACAAATACTTTTTGGGCCAAATTTCCAATTACTATTTGTTTTCTTTCTTTCTTTAATGAACTCCACTCTACCATGGATCCAAATTTTGGCACGAGCGTAAAGTTTTAATCAATCAAAACCTTTTACATTTAATTTCAATTTTTTTTTTGTTTTTACGAATGCATTCTTTGAAAAGCATGCATTTTATTAATTCAAAAATTTAATTATTCATTAGTCAATATAGTAATTAAAATAAAATTTACTTTTCTTCCCTCTATACCCTTTACAGGTCTCTGTACGTCACAAGATGTAGACATTTTCATAAGGCACATGAACAATGCCCGTTATTTACGTGAGCTCGACTTTGCCCGCTTCCATTTCTATGCTCTTACCGGTCTCTATGAGAAGGTTAAAGAACGTCACGGCGGTGCTGTACAGGGTGCTTCCAGTGTACGTTATCGCCGCACCATACCCATCTTCCATCCGTATAAAATTCAAACAAAACTAATTTGGTGGGATGATAAGGCCATCTATTTGGAACAACAATTCGTTACCTTAAGCGATGGTTTTGTACGTGCTGTTGCCTTGTCCAAGCAATGCATTAAAGCCAATTGCATGTCATGGACATAATGAAAACCTATCAGGAGGCTTCAAAACGTCCCGAAATGCCGGAAGATTTAAAATTGTGGTTAGAGCTATTGAAGTGTCTAGTCAAAAATTGCGCAAGGATAAATAGATATCCAAGACTTATTTTTATATGTTTTCGTGCTTGTAGTAGTTTAAGAATATTTTTTAATCCTAAGAACAAAGATTTTGAATGTTTAGTGGGTGGTTTTGTAAATTTTGTTATTCAAAGTATTTTTAAATAAAAAATTTTTTTATTTCTTTTTTGTAAATTGTTCGAGTATAATTAATAATCAAGGTTTAATTAATTAATTCAATTACTTTCCAAAGAAATTAATTTATTCGCTGAAAAATATGCAATACGTTCTTTGCGAATATATGAATAAAATGAAAATGTGCAGCTAAATGAATAAATTACAGAATTTTTTTTAATTATTCATTTAAGCACTTAAAATATCTATACAAACATAACAAAAAGGAAACCGAATTTTATTTTTCTCAACAGAGAAAGTAAAAGTAAAATTTCTTGAAAACAAAAAAAAATTTCGTTGTTTTCCCAAAACACTAACCAATAAAGGACACTCTCAACACTCTTTACATACAATTACATTATATTATAATATATTTTCAATACCTGCTAAAAATAACAAAATTTGTTGTTGATTTAAAAGTTTACAAATTATAAAACAAATTCGTCTAAAAAAAAACAATTTAAAATTAAAACCAAAAAAAAAATCAAAAGAATTTTTCTATCAGGAGTTTTGTCTTAAATTTTTACTGGACAAATCGTTATATTCAATCCATTTTTGTATTTCCGGTGGCAGATCAGGTTTTAATTTTGTACGCACTTGACCGTTTTCTGCCATATTCTGATCGACATTCGTACTGGCAATGGCATGATCTAAACTAACTGTGGAACTTAAAGTGTTACGTGATGCCTGCAGTTGAGCCGTTTTGGGCGATAACAACTCAGACATTACATCATCGGCCGAACAGTCAATAATACGTTGACGGCATATGGCAATACAATGGATAAATTGATCGGCTGGTCGGATAACGATGTTCCATATAAACGGATTGATCATCCCAATAAATGATCTAAAAAAAAGGGAAAGAAAGAAATTGCTGTTAGTAATCCCAGCCAATGTGAAGGAATGTAATTTACTTACCTTGAAACAATTTTAAATCTATGAAATGGTCTTATAAAACGTCTATAACGTATCGTGGCTGCACCCTGAAATACTGAACCACCTTTAGCTAAAATTGTACGATATAAATTGGTGCGTTCATAGAAATCTACACGTGCAAAATCCGATTCTTAAATAGCGGGCCATTATTCATGTGATAGAGCAGCGTGTCGACATCGTTGGTCAAACATATGCCTGCAATAAAAAAAATGAATTTCGAAAAAGTTCATTCATTACGAATTAACAGCTGAGAGTATAATTGTATGTAAAGAGTGTTGTATACGTAGTATTATTGTAGATGTAGCATAATTGTATTCGGACGATGATCGATAAGCCTTTTATAGATCTATGTCTCAAGTGTATTCTTAAATTAAATAACCACAAAATCAAATCAAAAGCAATGGAAAATAACGAAACATTCGTATGAGGAAATATAATTGGCTCAGGCACATATCGAGAAACTCGGTAAACGATTTTGTTAAACGAACTTTTGAATGCAATACCCAAAGACTGAAAATCTGAAAGATTTGTAAATAGGTGTAGAAAACATACCATAAGCGAATAATATATCTTGGAATAAAATAAAATTAATGTTGTTTGATAAAGTTAAATGGAAAAAAACATTTGATACGTCTACCAAGTTCCCCAGAGAAAAATCGAACTTAGAATGTGGTTCAGCACTTGAACAAAACAATTCTGGGAGTAGGTTCTCCGTATTTTAAAAAATTTGAAGCTCATTCAAATCCCACTTAAACAATTTCTGTAAAAAGAACTTAATGGAATGGAAGATGACTTGAGAAAGACTAGCAGCTCTTCTCTAGTGTTGTAAACAATGATTAGCATTGTTGTCAGACTGGTATCAGTCTAACAATACGTGGATCCACAGCTTCGAAGCCTACACTGTATACATATTTTTCAGTCAGGGCATTCGGAACAGTCGGAATAGTCTTCCAAAACTTCATCACCAGGTGTTTTTTCAAATCTTCAGAAATATTTTCTTCGGGAACGTTATAGCTAAGCAATGATATTTAGCATCCCTATCGCCTTAAGACTTGCTACAGTAGAACTAGCACTTGAATTGGAAGCTATTTGAGTAATGATTTCAGTTTCATCAAAAAACTATGACTGTCCTATGTTCTTTAAAAAGACGAAAATATATTAGACTGAGAAAAAGATTCCATAGACTCAAGCCTGGCCACTTCAAAATTAAATCTTGTTCCTCACGAACCACTCTTTCACACATACGGTTACATATCTTCACTCTGCATGTGACAGAATCAAAATTTTTAGAATGTCCTTGTTGATGAAACGATCCATGCTCTAAAATCAAGTGTCACTTTTTCAGATATTCTTTTCACGCCAACTGTTCGAACTCGCAAGATGACCATCATAATATAACAAAAAGTATAATAGCTTAGGGATTGCATATGAATTTTCAAGTCCTAAACGTTTTTATTACAAACGTATTTCTTTTTATCCTTGAAGTATTTCAATTACTATACAATGATATGAATGGAATAGAATTGTTAGTTTACAATAATTTTTTTGTTTTTGTTTTAACAATTTATCAATATATTCAAGGTTACAAATTAGGTTTTCATTAAGACAATAATTGTGGTCATTTTAGAAAGGAAACGAACAATAATAAAATAATAAATAACAACAATACATACCGGAAACAGTTGTCGTTTCTAAAATATGACACTTCCTTTTGACAAAACGAGCCAAAGCAACGCACAGGCACATACGTAGAAGTAATGAAGTTCAAATAGGCAATAAAATAATAAAATGACGGCCAAACAGCAAAATAGCCAAAAACTAAACTCAGAATCCATTTTTGTTTCACTATTAAACTATTTCTGTTGTAATATGTTGTTGCAGCTCTGGTGGGTTGTGTTGTTGGTTTAATTGTAGTTCTTATATGAAATGTTGTTGGTCGTCTCCTTTTTGAAATTTTCCGATTGGGGTTTTTTTCAATTTACAAATTTACACTGTTGCTGTGTGTTGACTGCTACGGCCGCTTTGCTATGGCTTTTTGTCGTCATATTCTGCAGTTATTTGTAGTTGTAGTTGTTGTTAGCAAAAGAATATCCTTTTGAATGCTAAATATAAGGCTGACTATGATGATATACTTTATACTTTGGCAATGCAGCTGATGATGATGATGATGATGATTAACCATAAATTTGGGTCAATAGCAAAACAAAGACACGGCACATAAACAAACGTCTATGACATGAAACGTAGAATTTCATCACTTGGAAGTTTATTTACTCTGCTTTTGTTTCTTGTTTCCTCTTTAGTAAACCCCATATACACGATATGAAATGTTCTTTTATACGCTTCTCTCCAAACACCAACAGACTAGTAAAATTTCTTATAAGGTATATGTGTATGTATGTACAAATGAGTATGTTTAAAATATATCGAAAAAAAAGGACTCGTAAATATAAGTAATTTAGTACAAGTAAGGCGGAAACATTTTTTATTTTCTCCTTTATTAAAGCTCAACGTAAAATTTGATTGTTTTTGTTAAATGTTCTTAAAAATTATCAAATATTCCTCGTAAAATTGTTTGTACACTTTCATTTGTCTGCGTAATACAATTTTGATGCAATTTGTTTAAGCAAACGATTATTTAATTATAGAGGCACAAATAAAAAGTATGGAATTTGTTAAAAATAAACAACGATTCTTAAAGAACTAAATACTACAACTGACGTTAGTTCTTGGATTTTATTTCTTATTGTCCTTTGCTTTCTTTATTTTCTACTTTTGCTTTTTATTACACTCTCACAAGTAAGAGATTGAATACTTAAACGTAATATTGCCTAACGCCTGCGCCCTTAATAAAAAATATTTCGGGATTTTTAAAGCAACTTTAAAATGATGTATTCATTACAAAGAGAATGCAAAAGAAATCAACAGGTTAAACGTTTGTATATAAATTTTTGAATTTATCGTGTATATTTACAATAAATTTTGAGTATCTAAGGCAAACAGAAGCCACCGTTCGTAGTACATTATATAGAACCTTTCTAGTTCGAGTTTCTTTATTTCCCTTTTATAGATTTATTTCCTTTTGATAATTATCAGGTATTAAGATTATGACAAGTGCGTATAATAATTGGAGACTAAGAGGGATTACTGGGTTTTTACAGGGCACTGCGAAGTAAAATCGCTGACAATGATCTGGAACAGATTTCTGCCGGATTAATGCAGTGTATCTCACCCTGGCAAGCTCGTTGTCACTGTAGTCTAGTGAATAGCGTGTTGGTTTCAAACCTAAGACTTTACTTCTTGAAAAATAAATCTTTCTAAGAGTAATTTCTTTGAAAAAACTCATCAAATCTGTCGTTCAGAATCTACGTTAAACTAAAGGTACCTCCCTCCATTCAGTAATAAATAATAAGCACACAACTTGGGTGGTATGAGAAACTCAGCTATAATACGAATTAAATTGTATAAAACTTAACAAAAGTAAAGCTTTACCTTAATTTTCTCTGCTTTTGATTTCAATTTTTGTTTTTGAATTTATTAAAACAATTATTTCAGGCTTGTCTTGGCTGTAATGAGAATGAAATTATTGATTAAGATTTAAAACAATTCAAAAAAAACTAATACTTACCAACAAAAATTTCTGAAAACTAATTCTAACCCAGTAAAGTAAATATGAATTCTTTCAACACTCTGCCAAAACTCATTGCAAAATTTGTATCACGAATAAAGCAATCCTTTACCGCATAGTACGTCGTTTTGTCTGCGTTTTGTAGTGTTTTCTAACCATTTATTTCACTCACATTCATTGTAGGTTTTGCTGTGTATAAATATTTGCTCAAATTTCCATCATTTTGCGCTCTTTTGCATTTCACCGACCGTAGGTATTTCTTTAAAACATCGCTGTTATGCGAAATTTATATGCGGAATGTTATTTGAAAAACAACCCTTAAATTATGTTTGTTTTTAAATAGACTTGGTTGGTTAATTTGTAAAATAAATGTAAAATAAAACGAAAGAAAAAAAACAAACCATCATTTGCCATAACCTTAACCATCAGTTTTTACTTGATATTGTGCAAGGTTTTGAAGGAATTTTATGTAATATAGACCAAGCTTGAATACGTACATGCATAGGTATATACGTATGTAGTATGTACATGCAATTTAAATTTACACCATCAAAGTGTTATCAAATGAAATAAAGATTATTGGATTAATTAAAAATGCAACAGGGGAATTAGTTGCAGTGTTCCTTTCTAATTAGAATGGATGTGCAGGCAAGAGTAGTGTTTATTATCTTAAAACAATTTTTTGTTGAAATAAATTCATTTTAAGATTGACCTACGCTAACATTTCTTATATTTTTAAAGTCGATTTCCACCATCGAAAAGAATTTTTTAATATGTCGTAGACGTAAGTCTTAAAACATAATTGAAATTTTGGAAACGGAAAAATGGAAAGTTTAAAATAAATACGAGGTGTTGTATAAAGAAATTCATTATTCATTAGAATGGTTTCTTGCCGGTCGAATGTACATTTTTGTTTTTGGAAAACTGGTTGCTATTTTGAAGATTAGTCCATTAAGCCTTTCTAATAGAAATCTTTGTCCCAAAAAGCTTCTATTAACAAAGCTATACTGCAGAGACAGGGTCAGTTGGTTATAGCTTGATACCAGATGCTGTTCTGTACAACCATCCAAACTAGCTGCTTCTTTCATAATTTGTTCAAATTTACCTACAAACAAATGTTTCATCAACATAGTCAAGATTTTCTAAGCGGCCATTTAAGCCCCATATACTGATGTGTCCTTCCGGTACCTGTCGCATTGCATTATAAATGGCAATATTGAATATGAGTGCAAGAAGAGTGCAGCTATTCATTGTTGATCTCAATATTCGCTTTGATGCTTTTGCTTACAAATACCTCGTTTGCGATTTGACAGCTTGGGCGGGTTTTTACAATCCTTTGAATAGGGATATAAGGTCCCTTGTAATTACTTTTCCACCGAACTGCAAAATCTAACTTGACAATAGTTTCTGATTGCTAATCAATAATCACTCTTATATCGCTGTAGCTTAACGTTCTAAAGCCTATTCGTATCTCCACCAGCCTGGATAGTGTTTTTAGATGTTCTGAAGAATAACCCGTTTCTAGTTTCTTTAGTGGCAATTTTTTATGTGCATTCAAATAAAATGGAGTCTGAAAAGGTTTTATTAGCTTATTATACCTTACCAAGTCTATTTTGTGTCCTTTTTAGCTGCCGCCATCTTTTGAATTGCTTCTCCGCCAAATATCAACAATTTTAAACAACATGAAGAGTTCGGCTCGATTGATTTGTAAGCCAGGTTTACACGCTGGTACAGAAATAGAATTCATTGGCACAACCGATATCATCGAGACTGTCATGGAGGTTATATTGAATTAATATCGATTGAACTAACACTATAACAAGCACTTTATTAAACAGTAATGAAAACTGAACAAGGGATACATCATCTTCGCCATTCACCTAATCAGGCAGTATGTGCCGTCTAATGAAGATATAATGAATTTTGTTTTATAACGCCTTTATTAACACTCTCAGCATCCAATATAAAATATTTAAAATAACAATTAAAATCATTAGAAAAATAAAACAAAATTTTAAACAATTACTTACTTAAATACGCCAGATTTTTAGGTTGCATTTTCAAATTATATTTGCTGGAGTAACACCAACTAAGCTGGATTTCATTTTGTTTTTCTATGATGAATAATAGAATATGGTTGTAGATTTAGTTTGAAATAATTATTTCTTTATGAATGTTTTATTCATTTTCTCGTTATCCTTTTGTTTGCTTTGCTTTGCTTTACTTTTTAATACGAATATTATTGCAATAATATTATTATAATAAAATAGAATAGTTTTTTGTTTTATTGTAATTATTATAAATAGAATTACAATATATTTTTAAATTATTATGAGAAAAAATAAAATAAAATAAACAATTTTAGCAAATAAATTGTATAAAATTTAACACAAAACAATTTTTTGTTATTTTTCTAGTTATTTTTTTATTTTTTATTTTTTTTTTGTTTATAATTTTTCTTAATATTAGAAATTGATTAAAGAAAAACCAAATGTATAGAGTAAGAAGAAGAATAGAGGGTGGTGAAATTAATTAATTAATGTGGTGGTGGTGGTGGTGGTAAGGATGATAGATAGATTGTAAATATTATTGTTTAATAAAAGATTGTTTAGGTGAATTTCTTCATTCACATTTAAATTTAGTTTAACAAAGTGTATTTAATGCAATTAAATTATTATTGAATTTGTTTTTTCCCTTATTTTTCTGTTTTGTTAATCCTAACTACATGGTGTCCTTAAGAACTTTATGCTGTAAATTGTTATACTGTATCCTATGTATATATATATATATATATATATATGTGTGTGTGTGTGTGTTTGCTTGTGTGTATGTTTGTATAAATCACTATTGTTTTTTTTTTCCTAATTATTTCAGTCACTGGATAAAGTTAAGTTTTGATTTAAAAAAGAAATAATAAAGAATTAATAAATAAATTGTAGAATTCTTATTAACGTAAATAATTTGAACACAATTAAGAAATTATTGCGAAACAAACAAAAAAAATAAACTTCGTTTGTGTTAAACAACTCCGTTGAAAGTGAAGAAAAAGAAGAAAAGAAATAATAAATACATAACAAAGTAGGAGAAGAAGGAAGTTTACTATGTACACAGCATTATAGTTAAAAAAGTTTAACAAAGAAAATTGCAAAAAAATAAAAATATTCTAAGCGGCGTCTGATATTATTCTTTTGCAATTGTGTTTTTTTTTTTTCTTCTAGATTCCTTTACAGATAATATTAATGATAGTCGCTGTTTTCTTTAACTTTAGGTTTAGTTTAGTCTCACATGAAAATCAAAGAAATAAATGAAAAACTAAATAAAAATTATCATCATCATCATCCATCATCATTATCATTATCATTTAGTAATAATTGTGGTTACAATACACACAACAAAACAAATATACAATATATGTACAAAATAAAAAGTGTGAGAGAGAGTGAGAGGAGTGCGAGAGAGTTAATAATGAAATTAAATATGCAATATGGATTAAATCTTATCTAGGTTGGTTGGTTGGTTATCTCCAAATATACATTTGACATTTTATGCGTAATATTTTGTCTTGTTAATAACATTCAAAAGAAAACAAAACACTTTCGTTGCTAGCTTCCGTGGGTACGTGTATGTGTGTATAATAATTTATCAACAACAAATAAAAAAAAATATTTGCTCCTGCAAAACGCTATTTAAAAAATAAACTTTCTAAAAAACCGTCTTATTTAAAACACATCTCATCGAAATTGCAATTGTCTAAACTGTGGGCAAATAGTTTGCGTAAGGTTGTTAAACTGCATAGATCCTGATCGTTAGGACAGCCAGGTATGTGTATGACTTGCTCTTGATGCAACGTTAAAACCATAGGGCCATCATTTTTACAACTGCAAATAAATCAAGAGCAAATATACGTGAACAGAACACTCCTCCTCCTGTCATAAAAGTAATAAATGGTACTCACTTGTATAAAACAAATGCCACATTTGTGGCAAAAGCATCAATGACACTAGTACGCCATTTACGTTGTTTGCCATAATCTTTAAACGTCAAAGGAGTTTCGTCCTTATATAGACCCAAATGTGCCAAGACTTTTAACAAAGTACCAGAATGTGTAAAATAAAATGTTGAATTTGGCTTAATCGATTGAGGGCTAAAAAATGAAGAAGAACAACAAATACAAATTACCAACAGATACTACAAGGTTTAGTGAAAAGAAATCCATAATTTTTAAATGAAATTTTATATCTGCATAGTTAGAACTGTTAAGAACTTGCCAATCTACCCATTTGAACTTCAGACAAAACGATTACTAACGCCTTGAATGGATTTCTTTTTACTATCTATAAACGTAAATAGACTTACTCAATGTGCTCAAACATATTAGCTATCGCTGGACAAGCAATTCGATGTGTCAACTCATAACCGTAGCCATCGTTCCAATAATATTCCAAATCTTCTACAAACTCTAGGGTCTGTATAGATTTCGAATTGAGCAATTGGCACCACACCGAAGGTTCTCTTCGCCTTTGCCAAGCAGTTTCAAAGCCACATACCGTATAAATGAGTCGAGCCGTATTGGCATCGATGTTAGGCAATTTAGTTTTCTTACGCAGTTCTTCGACAACGTCATGCATGTGATCTGTTTGCAAAAATTTACGCACATTGTCAAATGTTTGGGGATTTTTATCGACATCGGTTTTCCAGCGACTACATAATTTATAAAACTAAAATGAAATTCACACAGAAACAAAAAAAAAGAAAACAAAACATAAGTATTACGTTATGTTCACATGGTAAATAAACAATTCACAATATGTTTTTGTTTTAAAATAGAGAGATAGANAAAAAAAGAAAACAAAACATAAGTATTACGTTATGTTCACATGGTAAATAAACAATTCACAATATATAGATACCTGGTGAAGGTTCGTATACAGCCACCGTATTGTCTACAAAACCTACAGCTAAAGAT
>QOCX01001524.1:0-32704 GCA_005959815.1 Sarcophaga bullata | reverse complement strand
TTTTCTGTGTTTTTTTTTTCTTTTTTTTTGTTCATGTTTTTATTGCTTTGTGCTTAAAACGAAATAATTGTTTTTTTCTTGTTTTTTTTTTCATTTTCGCTTTTATATTTTAATTTCGGTTGACCGGTTTAATTTTAAAAACAAGTAGAATGGTATAGTGGCAGAAGATGTGTTATTTTTAGTTTATTTGTTTAATATTTCATTAATTAATAAGAGATTTATGTTTATTTAACTGAAAGAACAATAGGATTTATAAATTGTTTTCAAATTGGTTTTGATAAATTATGACAAACAAAAAAAAAAATTTTTTTTATTTCAGCATTTAACGTCTAAATTGCTGGCTTTAGCTGAATGAATTACGATTCTTGGTTTCTTTTTCTTTATTTCAGTTTCATTAAACAAGTTTTCCACCCAATCAAGGTATTGGTCTAGTGTATCAAGTTCTAGAAAGATAGGGTTGCCATAAGTTGCTATGCTACCTAGAAACAAAGTACTCTGAGAACATATTTTAAATGTATAGGTCAAGTGAGGTGATTGAAGCCTACTCTTTTCTCAATTGATGACACTTTTTCTTCTTTCTACGATGTTCGTTGTTATCCTCTCTGAGAGGGAAGCAGTCAAGGTTCTTTTTGAATCGATTTAAAATTCTAGTCATAAATTTTTTTGCGTTTTCCAAGTTTTAAATTTGAATTCATTGGGTAAAGCTTTTCTGCAAAAGATGATAAGGCTGTACCAAGTGATCATAACTCACACGAAATTAGAGTTGAAATAGAAATGCAACGCCCACTGCAGTCAAAGAGTTCCTAGAAATAGTACCCAATCAGTAAATATCCACTCCAGAGAAATTTAAATCATTACGAAAAACAAATCCAAGGCAAATGTTCATCTCTAATGCAATTGAAATCGTATGGCTCTAGGAAGCATTGTCTTATTTTCACTAATTTTTAATAATTAAATAATGGAGTCTCCCGTGCTTTTCTATGGCGCAGAGGCATGGAAATTATTAAGCACCGATGCAGCAGCCTTTAGAGTATTCGAGAGAAAAGTCCTACGTAAGATCTTCGGTCCAGTGTGAGTTGGCGAAGATTTCCGCTCCGCATCCGATACAACAGTGAGCTGTATGAGCTCCTCAATGACATGGATGTTGCCAGCGTATTAATATCCAGCGGCTGCGCTGGCTCGGCCATGTCGTTCGGATGGAGGAGGATGCTCCGGCGAGACGGATATTTGATGCGGGGATCTGCGTAAGTCGGCGAAGAGGATGATCTTGTATCCGTTAGAAGGACCGATCGATTGGTGTGACCAACTGGCGTAGGCGCGCAAGAAGCAGAGGCGCCTGTAAGGATGTGTTGCGGCAGGCTGAAATCCATTAATCGGATTGTTATGACCAATTAAGTAAGTAAGTAAGTAAGTCTCCGCTTTGACTAGATTTCCTATACATTTTTCTAAGTCACTTTAATTGACAGAACCATAGTGTACCCATGTTATTAGGAATCATAAAAATGACGTCTATAAACTAACAAAAAGCTACCATTTTTATAGGAAGAAAAACAACTTTTCAATTAATTAAACCATCCATCTGCTGAATTTTTAATTTAAAATATTTCAAAGACTTTAAATAAATTGGTTGTTGTTGATAAAATCTTTGATTGGAGGTCAGAAGGTCAATGACTTGGCCTGTTTATTTTTGATAATGAAATGGAAAGCAAGTGTTTCACAAAATAGAGACTTCATTTCTATTCTTTTATTATTTTTTGGAATAATTAATTCATTAATTCGACGGCTAATAAAGGTTCCTATATTCTAAAGGCTTATCTTTTATTATTGTATTAAACGTTTGTCATTCAATGATTAATTGCAGGTGAATATAAATTATTATTGAAAATACAAAGGAAAAAAAGAGGAACTATTTCGTTTAAGCTTTACATTACTAATCTCACTTCATTTTTCAATTTGCATTTTAATATAAAAGCTTATATCTTGATTGATAAATTAATTGTTGATTCGCATTTAAAATAATTTCTTCGTAATCCTGCATTGGTATTGGAACCACAACCTAAACAGGAGTCAAGCTCGAGTGATCTTCAAGTCAAGAAAATGCTAACGAACGTCATAACATCAGCTTAATGTCTGATAAAGCCATTTAGACTCTTATTCTTGATATATTAGTGATCTATGCATAGTAGAAGCCCAGATACTCTATTCACTTTCAGTAAATACGCTGGAATGAGCACAAGCGATGAAGAAGTATTTCATGCACTCTCTCGTTTCTCCGGCTTCTGCGGACTTTATTAGTCATGTGGCCAAGACGAATTTCAAATATTACCAGACTTTTCGTGCAGCCTTCATCTAAGCCTGAAAAGATTTACTACGCTGTCTCACCTACATAACATACATAATTGAGCATTACAACCCTACAGTCAGGATTACAACCTAGCTTCTCACACCACTTATGTTGTGTGTGTTACTTTTTATACATGAGTGGCGGGACCTATAGTTTAAAAGTCGACTTCCAACGACAGATGTTTTGAGAAACTTTTCATGGCAATTTTATTTACTCTCAGAGTTTCTGCCAGAAATCTGCTGAGAGGAAGTCGCCTAAGAAATATTTTTCATATTTTGTTTTTGATGTCTGACCGGGGATTCGAACCCTGGCCTTTCGTCTAATAAGCCAACACACTACCTGCTAGACTACGGCGACTGTCTCACTTACATCACAAAAAACAACCAGACATGCCATAATAATACACAAAAGACTCCAGGAAATTCCTTGGGATGCATCCCCGGAAATTATGCACTAAATGTATACCATGATGGTCAGATCAATAGCAACCTATGAGACAATAGTCTAAACAGACAGAATGAATCTGAAAACAATTCAATTGGACTTGAATAAGACTTAAGGAACTTGCATGTATTGGTACAACAGAATTAATGAGAATCTGCCCTACAGCGGCGCTGGAAACTCTGTTGAATTTAATTCCATTGCACATGGTAGTAAAGATTAAAACTTTAAAGGCTTGAGAGGTGTGAGTGATGGGAAGCAAGTCCAATATGAAATACATTCCGTGAATTCGAATGGCTAACAGCTCCCTTATTTACTGTCCCCTGGACAGAACCTGTAGACCCAAAGAGAAGTGTTTTACAACGAAACTTAGTAACAAAAACGAACGGCATAGTTCCTTAAAAGAGGGTCAATTTTGCAGTATATAGACAGGTCAAGAACTGTTTGGATTTCTTTGTTCCAAGATGAAAAACTCAAAGCCCATAGCGAAGCTCGTTGGTATCTTCCAAGCTATAGTTTATGCCATCAAAAGAGTGCTCAACTCAACTTGCAAAGAAAAAGCGTAGCAATACTATCGGGCAGTCAGACATTTAACCACTCGGCTCTTGAGACATTAAATCTAGGATACTATAGGACCTGCTGGGGAAGCAGAATCAGCAAAATAGGTTTAAACTCTGCTGGGTCTCATGTTATGTGGAAAATCTTGAGAATAAGCAAGCAGACCAGCTTGGGAGGAGGGGAACTTCCTCACCATTTATGGAGTCAGAACACTTCTGTGAAGTGGGGATGGTTGTTTAAAATGGTATGCTCAACAAATACTCTTCTCAAACCAAATAAGTTTAAGGCAATCAAAACTTGTTCGGCAATTAAAATCAGAGAAGATCTGAATCATGCAATAGACTAACAAGATAGCCAGTCTTTTGACAGCACACTGTAGACTCAGCAGTGTACACTGTAAATAAGTATTTATAAGGGAGGATTATCTCGAGCTTAAAGTATAGATTCTATGACTATCCAAGAACACATTCTTGGAGCCTGTGGGGTATTTCAGAAGGAAACAAATGCCGAGTAGGGAATTGGCATTATTGACACCGAATAGCATATTGGAGTTTGTTAGGGCAATAGGTGTGGAGAAGACATTGTAGGGATTCAAAGGAGTATAATAGATCGTATAGGCACCTCAGCACATAATAATCTTTCATCTTCTTTAAAGCTGTGGAACTATTTGACTTCAGAGAGTAGTAGTAATTAAACGCATAGCATATTGGAGTTTGTTAGGGCAATAGGTTTGGAGAAGTATAAAGTAAGAAGGGAGTACAATAGATCGTATAGGCACCTCTTCACATAATAATCTTTCATCTTCTTTAATCCCGTGGAACTTTTTGAAGAATATGGAACAATTTGACTTCAGGGTGTAGTTGTAATTAAAGGGATCCCATAGGAAATTGAGAAGCCGCCGTGGTCTAGTAGATAGTGTGGTGGCTAATTAGACGAAAGGCCAGGGTTCGTATCCCCGGTTAGACATCAAAAACGGAATATGAAAAAATATTTCTTCGGCGACTTCCTCTCAGCAGATTTCTGGCAAAAACTCTGAGAGTAAATAAAATTGCCATGAAAAGTTTCTCAAAAATCTGTCGTTCGGAGTCGACTTTAAAACTGTAGGTCCCGCCACTCATGTATAAAATTAACACACACAACATAAGTGGTGTGAGAAGCTAGGCCGTAATCCTGACTGAAGGGTTGTAATGGTCAATTATGTATGTTATGCATAGGAAACCTTGAAATCGTACAAATTTCTATAAGGAAGAGTAATTTATTGTAGAATATTACGCCATTGTTAACAATGAATGAAGGCTGGTCCATTATTGGCGATTAGTAATCATGTGATGTGATACAGACATCACAGTGGATATCATTTCTTCCTAACAATTATACTTAAGCTAAGACAAACTAGTTAATCGTTTAATGATTGGCGAAAAACAAAAACTCATTAATTTATGCCACTCAAAAAATGAACAAACATTGGCAATAACAATAATAATAATAATAACAATAACAATAACAATATAAATAATAAATAAATATTATTATTATTATTTTGTTTACGTTTTTTTTTTTTTTGTTAATAATTTAATGCCAACATGATGATATTTGAATAACAACAAGCTTCCTCTACAAAATAAATACAACAACAATGGCTGCAACATTAAAAAGTTTTGGCTTAAAGTCAAGACAAGTTAAAGTGAAATTGACACGCCAAGAAGAAGTTTTTTTTTTAAACACGATTTAAAACGCGACTCATAGCAAAAAAAAAAAACAAAAAGCCAACTTACACACACACACACTTACATACATAGTGATTTACCTACTCATTTTAGATTCAGTTTCACAATTCAATTGGCCAACTAACTGATGAGAAAAAAACTAGCATTTAACGGCTCATATTGCATAATTAATAATCGAATCATAGATTCGTAGATTAAAAATTCAATTTTTTTTTAGTTTTTTTGTTTTTGTGTTATTCCCTCATATTGATTTTAGAACAAGTTTATTCTAAACAAAGTTAATGTTAATCGGGAATTATAGCACGAAAGCCATAAGGACAGACAAATTGGCAAAAAAAAAAAATCAAATGAAATGAAAGAGGGAGAGTTTATGTTCTCAGTGCCAGTGAATACAAATAAAAACTTGTTCTAAATTTCTTTTGATTTGAAATGAAATAAAAGGAAAGAAATTAAAATTAAAATTAAAATTAAAAAAAAAGATGAATCGCTCGTAACTTAAAAGAGAAAAAAATTATCGCATTCATATTATTTTTTTTTTTTTTTTTGTTTTTACTCTGGGCTTGGCCGTTAAACATTTCGCTTGACTCCAATCATTCGATATTGAACGTCGTTAGACGGCGGTTAACAGTATCAGCATCACTATTGTTATTGAAACTTTAATATTTAATTTATTTGCAAAAATATTTCGGAAAAAAATTAAATAAAATATTAATTTATTATCAAAAAAAAATAGAAAAAAAATAGAAAAAAAAATAGAAAAAAAAATAATAAAAAAATTACAAAAAAAACAACAAAAAAATTTTTTCTGTAAAATAGAAAGTTTCCAAAAAGTGATCGTAAAGTAAGCGTAAATGTCTAAAACATCTAAGAAAATACAAAAAAAATTTAAAAAATAAAAAAATTTTAACCGCAAATTTTAATTAATTTAAAAAAAAAACTACAACAACAACAACAAATAAAATGCATAACAATTGCCTGCCTCAAGTGTTATTCCAAGACAAAATGTTAATTATTTTAATTTTATTATTAAATTGTTTAAATGTTTGCTGGTGCCAACGTTACTCATGGTGTGATCCAGAATTATGTGGCGGCAATACAAAAGTTCGACACATTGCCTGTCGAAATGATGGTGTAAGTTTGGTTTAAAACTCAAATTTATAATGGCCACCTAAACGTATAAGTAATTTGAAATAAAATGTTTTAAAATATAAATTAATGAAGCTAGGCAAGTCTTTATAAATGATATCGTTTGCCAATAATATTTTTATTACGGATCCATGTTGTTCTTTACTTTAAATATTAAAATATTAACGCTTTAAAAGCGCTTCCTCTAATGCAATTTACAAAAAAAGATCACAAGTATTGTAGACCATAGTATATAATTTTGCAAAGAAAATTTAGGGCCTTTGGGTTTAAAAATACACTCTAAATCGATCACCTTAATTTACTTTAGGTTGATAAGATAAAAAAATACTTGGGTCCCAGCATTTTGCCCACCTAGCTGATTCAGCTTCCCCAGAAGATCCTATAATATTTTGGCTTTAAAGTCACAAGAGCCGAGTGCTTGAATGTCTGACCCATTTTTCCTACCTAGCTGATTCAGCTTCTCCAGAAAATCCTATAATATCTTGGATTTAATATCACAAAAGCCGAGTGCTTGAATGTCTGACCCATTTTGCCCACCTAGCCGATTCAGCTTCCCCAGAAGATCCTATAATATCTTGGATATAACGTCACAAGAGCCGAGTGCTTGAATGTCTGACCCATTTTGCCTACCTAGTTGATTCAGCTTCCCTATCCTATAATATCTTGGATTTAACGACACAAGAGCCAACTGCTTGAATGTTTGACTGTCCGATAGTATTGCTACGTTCTGTCTTTTGTACCTTCTATCCAAATTGAGTTGAGAACTTCTTTTGACGGCATAAACTTTAGCTTGCGAGATACCCACGAGCTTAGCTATGGACTTTGAGTTTTTCATCTTGAAACAAAGAAATTCGATCCATTCTTGTGGTTTTTAAGAAACTTCATTTGTTTTCATTACTAAGTCGAAACACTTTCTGAATTTATGGAATGTACTTGTTCTCTCGAGAGGACAGGAAAGGAGAGAGCTGTCTGCCACTCGATTTTTTAGGTCACGAAATGTATTTCATTTTAGACTTATTTCCCATCAACTAAACCTCTAAAGCCTCTAAAACTTGATTCTTCACTAGCATGTGCAACGGACTTAAACTCTACAATGCTTTCAGAACCGCTGTAGGATAGATTCTCATTAATTCTGTTGCACCAATACACGCTACTCTCTGAATCATACACAACTCCAATTAAATTGCTTTCAGATTCATTCCATCTGCTCAGGCTAATGTCCCATGGATTACTATTGGTCTGACCATCATGGTATACGTTTGGTGCATAATTTCGGGGCTGCATCCCTAGAATTTTCCTGAAAGTCTTTTGTGTGTCATTATGACATTGTTCGACAATCTTGGATGTGATGTTGATGTACAAACTCCCTACAGATCTAATGGTCGCTTTAATTATAGAATCCAGTATCAAGCATTCCAACCTTATACACAACATACATACTTGATCATTACAAACCTAGCTTCCTTCCGTCCTAGTTTCTCACAACACTTATATTGTTTGTTTTACTTTCAAACATGAGTAGCGGAACTTACAATTTAAAGACGACTAGGAACGACAGATTTTTGTGAAACTTTTCATGGCAATTTCATTTCATCTCTCAGAATTTTTGCCAGTAATCTGGTGAGAGCAAGTCATTATATTTTCGTTTTGTTGGTTATGTCTGACCTGGGGCCGTAATTTTCATTTTAATACTTGGAAAGAACGGTTGACATTTCTTTGGGTTCCAAAGCATTATAAGGCTTAGGCCCTGGTATTATATTTGCAATCAAATGTCATTTAAATAACTGCCTTTTGCTTTTAACATACGATCCTTTTCAAGACAGTTTCTACTAACTATTCCGTAGATTTCGGGCGATATCCAGGCTATAAATTGGTGAATGTTAATTTTCAAATCCTGCCATATTAGGGTATTTTGTTGGACGGGATACGAGGTTAAAGCTTGTACTTTTTTCATAGAAAAGTCTACATTCTAGTTAGTATTCAGGCACTAATAGCCTGTTTGCAAGTCGATCAAACTTTACGCTTACACAATAATAGAGAGGTCCTAGACCCCTGCAAAACTCTTGTTTTAATTCATCATTTAGTCTGTGAATTGATTAGAAACTCAGTCATTCAGTTCGTCTTTAATTAGTTTTTCCCCTTTCAAATTTTGTGCATCACAGGCCTTTAAATCGTTACAGAATTCCTTTGTTGGTATTACCGTTTCTATAATACGTAAGCGGTTCCATAATTGTGTTAAAGCTATTAAATATCATTGAAAGTGATTCTTTGTTTATTTTTTATTATTTTTTTTTTTAATTTTCTTTTAGCACTTTCACTCGCGTTGCTTTCCTGATGCTACCGATGTGGACATTACCAAATTTAAGCAGGTATTCGTTGATGAACACAATAAAAGAAGAAATTTAATTGCATCGGGTCAATTACCCGGTTATTATCCAGCATCTAGAATGGCAACAATGGTAAGTTCTCAAAAAAAAAAACAAATTCAAATACAAATTAAATCAACAGATTACGCGACTTTAAGAATTCGAAAATGTTTTACAACCAGAAAATTAGCAGAAACCAAATAAACTACGTAGGCATAGGCATACAATAATAAAATAAAACAAATAATTTTTTGATAACGTCACAAAAGATAAAAACAAAAACAAAAAATATTGACAAGTAAAATAAATATTGGAAAAAAAAAGTCAAACAAATCTCTTATAAAATTGTATGTAAATTTGATTTAGTAATACTAACGGCAATTAAACTTAACAACAATAAACAATTAATACAGAAAAAAAAAGAGTATAATAAATAAATATTATTAAGTAAACCTCATAAAACAACTCTCGTTTGTGCTTACAAATTGAACAAAAAAAAAATGAATGGGAACAGGTTTCTTTTTCATAAAGTGGCCGCTTTTTTGAATACGGTGTTAAAACCTGAATTTAAATAAATTAAATTTTATAATTTATGTTTGAAAACAAATTATTTTAAAGACTTTTCAAACTTTTATTAGAAATGTTGTGTTAAGAACACAACACCAGGCAACATAATGTAAAAATCAATTAATAAACACGATATTTTCATAACAATAAGTGACTGTGAAACGTGTTTTAGTTCTTCCAAATGCCATCAAATGTCATCACTCTGTCTCTCTCTCTCTCTCTCTCTCTCTCTTAACACAGTATTTAATCTGCAAATTGAGTCACTAACTCTTAGCACTTAGTACAGTTGCCAAGGCATTCATACAGTTTTTTACTGCTGTAATACAGAGGATAATTGGGACGTAGCTTAGTATGTCAGGTTACCATGCCCGCTGATCTCAGGTCTGGAGTTGCCCATCATTATCCTAATTATAGTTTCCTTAGCTTTTATCCTCACTACAATATGCAACGGGTTGAAATTCGTACAGAGCCAATTGCGCCGCTCTAGGACAGATTCCTCTTACTTTGTTTATAGCAACATCTGCTGAACCTTATTCCAAATACTTCTAAACTATTTTAAAAATATATACTGCCAACTCAAACAATAACCCCATAGCTCACAACTGTTCTGACCATCACAGGGTATACACCATAGGAATAATTCTTGAATGAACCCCACGATTTCTTTGTAAGCTTTCTGCATAAAGCGCTTGGCCTAGTCTTGCAGAGTGAGTGCTTTAGTAAACCTCATCATGCCAATGGATACCCAAAAAACAACTCCCGTTATATTGTGTTTTGAAGTAAAGAACCATGCACATTGTGGTTCTGCTTATACCCAGGAGGTGATCCGTCCTGTGTATTTTGAAGAATTCTGGATGGACTATTTGAAGAAGGAATGACGTCTACTGGTTCCTTTAAATTTGCAAGAAAAGATAAACGAGAGGCTTTTTAACAGTATTATGTACCTGAACACCTACACGACACCAACGGAAAAAATTGAGATGGCAACCCTGTCATTCTAGAACTTGCAAAAACTTTACTAATAAAACTTAAAGATAAGCAAGAGGCTTTCTAACAGTATTATGCACCTTAAAGGAATGAAATCATCATGTTTATCTCTTCTCCTGTATTTTACCAGACCACAAAACTATAGCTACTCTACTGTGGAGCTTCATTACCGCCTTTAAAAGACAGTTCATATAATCATATTGCTTCTGTCTTGTCTCTCTTTTTAACTTTCTGTCATGTCTTAGGCTTTTCGTTAGAAAGTAAAAGTGAAATCATTGTAAAATTAAATTAGAATACGATCACCTTCAAAAGTCAATTAATTTTCATCTTTGGAATGCTTCCACAGCCTATTGGATTATTTGAAAACATGTTTCCCAGTATTAACTACGGTGTTCCCATCTGTCAAAGAAGAAAAGAGTTTAAGTTTTCCTTTTTTTATTTTACAATCACTGCTACAGCTGAATTAAACTTCTTTCACCTTTCCAATTAAAGGCCCTTAACCATCTAATATTTTATGTCAAAAGATGCCACAGACATAAATCTTTCATGTGAAATGTCACTTTAAAGAAGAAGAGCTATTAATTTCTATCACCATCTATTAGAGATGATAACCATTGTCTACAACAGCCTTTATGGCTCATGGGCATATCGAATGAAATTAATTGATTGAAGAAACCTTTTGTTTTCCGCTGATAACAATATGGAACAAGAAACACGTGTCACATGGCTAATAGGCCTGTGGCATACTTTTTCTTTAATTAAAAACAAATCTACCAGATTACTTGACATGATAAGCCATTCTAAAATAGACTTAAAAATAGAAAGAAAAAAAATCACTTAATGGATGGCCTATCGATTAAAAGAAATGAAATGAAATAGAAATAGAAATAGAAATTAAAAAGTTTTAAATTAAAAATTATAATGTTTCATTTTATTTCATCTTTTTGGCTGAAATCATCAGTCCATAAATTAGCCAGACAATTTGGCATTCAAGTTTTACAAAATGTTTAGAAAAGGTAGCGTTCCCCAGTGAGAATTTCAATGAATTTCAATGAAATAATCAACGAGGCGCGTTCAACAGGTTTTTAGCATTATTTTTTCTCTTTTTTTTTAAATTTAAATTTCTTTTCTATGAAATTGTAATAAATTATAGTTTTTTTATAATAAAAATACAAAAGTGTGGGAAACAAGTCCTCGAAAAGTTTTTAAATAGACTTCTGAAGTTGATTTGATTCTTGTATGGGCATTTGTTAAAAAACTTGTGACGAAAATTTCTTTTTTTCATACTCAAATAACAACGTTTGTTCAAATATATACGACAAAAATCCTATGCTGTGCCCTTTCCAGCAAGGCACTTTAGATAAAACAGTTCTCGCACACTTCCGCCTACGTTTTCTCCAATCCTGGCAGAAATTTTGATAAAAAAATCTCTCTAACATAACCTAAAAATCGTTCAGCAAAATTGTCTTTACATTCTCAAGCATTCTCAAACTTCTATCCTCTCTCTACCCAGTTTTGGGAAAAAACATGTTGCAGACTGATAGGCTATCAAGTCTATAATGATAATGCAGTTTACAAGACAAAACGTCTGTTGCAGTACGCTACAAAAGTAAGTAACACTGTAAGGAACAACTTGATATTCGAATGAACTGTGGCTATGGACAGAAAGAGCGTGAAACAGGTTTCGATTTTAAACAGGTATTACGGTAATGTGATGTCTATATAGCAGGCGCTTGGATATCAAACTCCCACACGTCTGCAGTGTCTTTGAGGCAGTAGTTATGGCTGTACTTCACTGAATATTCTCTAACAATAAACGATATATGGTACTTGGATGGTTAGGTTATCATAAAGTTCTTTTCTTATATCATATAGACATCCAAGCTTGTACATAAATATCACCTAGTTCTGCTGGACTTAGTGAATAATTATAAGGTCCATATTATTTCCGTCCTTAGGGTATATGCCCAGAAACTGTGTTGCGAATACACTGGCCAGAATAGATATCTCACTGGATAACCCCCTATGTAATTTACACGTAGGTATTCCCCTGGCCTCTATTAGCTTGAAAATTATGGAAAAATTCTACTCCTTCGCTGAATCTTATATCGCTTAACCTTTCTAGAAGGAAGGGCCTTTTCGATCGAATCTTAAACCAGAAAAAGCGAAGCAGCTCATTTTTCTCTTCTGACTTGACGTTTATTATGTGTTCTCTGTCCTCACAGAGTACTCACTACCTAATAGGAGTATGGTTGTCGCCCGATAACTCCTCATGTGATTTCTATTGCAGCTCGTAGGAAAAGCAAGAGAGTACGTTTCATGCCAGCTCACTTTCTATTGTGGCTTGAATGAAAAGCAAGAGATTATCTTTTATCCCAGCTGTCGTACGCGTACTATTAGTGGGAACCTCAATCTCGTCGTCTAAGCGCCCCACGCGTAATTTCTGTTGGTCCGAGTCCCAAAGAGGAAGAAACCATTTGCCATTTTAATGTGTTTCTGCCCATCTCACGCGCGTGCTCTTAAAAGATCACTAGGGACCCCATTTTTGATTTCTTTGACGAAACTGTCTTAATTTAAAGTAAAGATCAGTGACCGCTATATTTATGAGCATGTGTGTGGCTTAGGGGACTTAGAGGCCTCTTGCCAATGGTATACTTTATAGTCTTCGAAATTGTGTGCTGGTTTTTTTTCTGCTTGGGCTTCCTCTCAGCAATTTTCTGGCAAAAACTCTGAGTGTTGAAATAAAATTGCCATGAAAAGTTGCTCAAAATTCTGTCGTTCGGTATCGACTTTAAACTGTAGGTCTCCGCCACATACGGATAAAACTACACAGATTTTTGGTCCACTGTAGTAGGCCAAAGGGTAACAGGGTTACCATTTAACTGCTCTACTCTTTCCCAAGAGGTGTGCCGTCCTATGGTATTCACTGTTGATGTTATCCTCGCAGGATTATTTATTTTTTGGTGATCGAGGAGTGAAGGAAACTTGCCCACAACTCAGATATTGGGCTTTAGCATTAAAATCAGCTATGTGTGGAGTTAACATATCAATTCCTAGTGAGCATTTGGTCCTAGTTTAGCAGCATATAATAAAAGAACACTCTTCTCCTCTCTTGTCTCTATGATTCCACGGATTGGCCGGTATTCACAAACGTTTTTTGCTCCGATATATTTAATACCATGTTATCACGTAATTAATTAAAAATCATTTTCATTTATTATGGAAAATAACACACATGAGATGATGTTTAATTAAATATAAAGATTGACTGTTAAAGAGCTAAAGCTTAAGACTGCAAGCATGTAACATAATAATCCGTAAATGCATAATGATGTATGCAAATTAAGCCATTACAATGCTACTTAACACGTCTTAAAGTTTTATTACATCAGAATGACAGTGGCAGAAACAGTTTTAATAATTCAATTTAACAATTTATCAATTTCTACAATTTCTACAATCAACAGCGTAAAGNTGACAGTGGCAGAAACAGTTTTAATAATTCAATTTAACAATTTATCAATTTCTACAATTTCTACAATCAATAGCGTAAAGTCACACCCATTCATCGATCTATCAATGTCCAATACCATACCTAACAATATCTTACCCGTGAACTTAGTTGTGAAAGATATTTTATGATCTTAAGGAAACGGATGCTTTTTTGTTGTTTTTGTTTTTTTTTTTTTTTGTTTTTTTGTAATAAAAACTTCACCATGATATTTATTTTATTACTGTTGTTTGATGCTAAGCATTAATACGGGTATTTATTTTCTTTTTTTTTTTAATTCTTTCTTAAGCTGTCATTTTATTAATACTTTTGCTAATAAATTTTGTAATTCTAGTATTTATAATGTTATTAGTTCGTTCGCTTGTTATCAGTTTAGTTAGGTTCGTTATTGTGTTGTCGTAGTTGTTAAAGTAATTAAACATAAATTAATGATTAACCAAACATGAAACTTTAAAATGCTGAGGAATTATGTTAAACTACCACCCCCGGTAATGATTATTGTCTTTGGGCATATAGCTGATATTGCATGAGAATAAATAAATACAATGAAGAACGAAAATGAATAGAATCGAATGAAACGAATGATTGAATGAATGAGGATGATAGTTAGTTATTTTTTCTATTTTATTTTTAATTCTTTCTTTCATTCTGTGTCTTTCTTTTTAATATCTATTATTTTAATAATTAATGTAAATTTATAACATTAATTGCGCATATAAATAATGTTGCAAATTCCACGTGACCACCACAATATTATTATATAATCTCCCTGGTAAAAAAATGGTTAATCATGAATGGTATTTAGGGATGAGCATTGATTGCAAATCATTATTGAATTGATTAGAAAATAAAACAACAACAAAACAACAACAATAATCAATTAAAAAAAGAAACATTAGCAAGCTAAAGATCAAAGTTCTACAGGGTTAAACTATGTGAGTTACAAAGTAAACATAGTGGTTCGTCTTTTATGATGGTTGAGTAGCAATGCCCATCACTGTTATGGTACAATGGTTAGAAAAAGTACCATAAAAGTGCTTTAAAGCCAAGCATTCCATGCTTGAATATAATAATCCAATACTTTTCCAGAGATGTGTTTGTTTGTTTAAGACAAGTGAGATGGTAACCCTATTATCCCAGAACCTGGTACAATAGAGCAATTCGCTGTTTATTAATATGGCGTAATCAAGTTATTTCGACTGTCGTAATGGAACAATACATAATAGGGAATCCTGGAAAGGTTCGAATGAACTCTCTTCGATGGCTGAACTATTTTGATGGATAATAGATCCAAAATGGAGATGGGCGCAGACCCAAGTATCTTCATAACAAAATCTATGAGTTCATTTAGTCTTCCAGCGAGATGCAGTGTTTTTCAGCGAAAAGGAAACATATCCCGAAGGGCTCAGGAGTTAAATTTTATATAGATTATCAGGTAATACTAAATTCTTTGAGAGACCTTGGTTTTAGGTCACATCTGATCTGGAAGTCTAAAAAGCTGCTAAGCGACCTTATGACAGATTATCAGCATACATTATGCTAGACACCAGGGCATTGCGTTGTTTTAGGCAACTAAATTGCATATAAATTAGCAATTTATATTCAGATTTCAAAGCTACAACAGAAAGGAAGCTAAAGAAACTAACTTCTAATTTGGACATACTAAGGAAAAGTTCAATTTACTCGTAAGCAGTGCACAGAAATATAAAACGAACTGCAGGGTTGCAAGAACTAAAACTCAATCGTAAGGGAAGTAAACTAATACAAGGCAAAAGTGACAGAAGTCGTGTGCGATTATATGAGTACAACGGGGCATGACCCCTATAGACAAAGGATTAGCAGATGGAATATCTCTGAATCCTGCAGGCTATGTGAAAGAGCAAAAGATACAATGGACCATCTTTTACGCCACTGTCCTTGTCTGCATTCTTGCAGGCAGAGATGGTTAGGCAGTCGATTTATTGGGAAACTGTTATGAACTTGAAGATCTAATGGAGTTCATATACGGGATTCAAGGGTGCCATTTTCTTCTTCTTTTTTTTCTTTCTGTTCTTGATTTTGCTGTAGAACTTTTTTCAGAATACTTTTTCTTTAAGACCGTAAGTGCAGTGAGAAGCTAGGTTGTAGTTCTGACTAAATGATTGTAATTACCAATTAATCGATGCACTGTCTAACTTTTTTATCATAACAAGTCAAAAGGATTTAAAATAATAAAATTCCAACAATTTCTTTTCATTTCAGGTTTGGGATGATGAACTACAATATTTAGCTGGACTAAATGTGCGCACCTGTATTTTGGATCATGATGATGTGTAATCACACCTACAGATTTAAAAATACTGGACAAAATTTATGTGGCATCTCACGTTTAAAGTCACCGTATGTTAAGTTAACGAATCTAATCGATGAAACGATAACATTATGGTTCGATACAGATATATGATTTAATCGATAATCATTTGTAACGGCATTCAAGTCACAAAAGATTTGTAGTAACATTCTAATCGAATTTAATGCAGGAATGCAGGAAGTTAATAAATTTTTTCTTTTTTATTTCTTACAATTACAGTGAAGCTTATGGTCATTTTGCTGCAATGATTGTTGATCGCAATAACCCATGTGGGGCTGTGCTATAATGCGTTTTACGCGACCCGATTATCCACATGTGTATGTATACAATGGTGGTGTGTAATTATTCATCAGTATATGCTTTGGGTGCGCCACTGTATAAAACTGGTTATCCTGCCTTTGCCTGTAAGACTGGTAGAAATCCTCGCTTTCCCGCCCTATGTTCGAAAGAGAACAATTTGATCCGAATATTAAGAATTTTTTTCAGTTCTTATTTGTATGTGTATGTGTACATATGTAATCTATTAATTGTTAGCAACAGTATGTGTGTTTAATAACACAAACAAATTTTAGTGTAAATTAATTAGTAAAGTTTAGGTTAATATAATAACAACAACAACAACAACAACAACAAAAAGAAAGAAAATTTTAAATAAAAAAAATTAAAAATTTTTCGTTTTTTTCTTTGGAAATGATTAAGAAAAGAGGACACGGAATCAAACATTCAGTACCCCTTAGGCTGAATCACTTATTTGATCACTTTTACAATCGTATTGAAAGTTGATACTGCTGCAGCTCATATATATAAAAAAAAGAGAGGCCATTAATCATTTGCTTGAGTTACGATTTTATGCAGATTTATTTAAATTTATACTCTTTACCACTTTTATTACAAAATGCTAATGACTACCGATTGCTGCCAGCTGCTTTTTAAATTCACACAATAAAAGAAATTAATTGTTAAAATAAAAATAAATAATTAATGAGTTGTTTTCTCTAAATGTTTAACCAATAATCGCGCAGAGTAATTAAATTCTATCATAAAATATCTCGATCAATGCTACTGGTTGAACAATAGTTGTTGTGTGCAGAAGTACAGCTTCATAGAACAGTTGTTCGTTAAATCGATTGTTCTATCGGTGGTAATCATTGAAGAGGAACTTAAGAGAAGGATACACCATTAAAATATCAGCAGGCCATATCAGTGAATTTGAAGGCTAGATGCTCTTTTAAGAGAAGGATTATGGTGTGGTTAGTAGTCTAGTAGGTAGTTAGACGAAATTCCAGGATTCGAATCCCCGGTCAGACATCAAAACGAAATATGAAAAAAATATTTCTTCGGCGACTTCCTGTCAGCAGATTTCTGGCAAAAACTTTAAGAGTAAATAAAATTGCCATGAAAAGTTTCTCAAAAAAATCTATCGTTTGGAGTCGAATTTAAACTGTAGGTCCCACCACTCATTATAAAATTAACACACACAACATATGTGGTGTGAGAAGCTAGGCCGTAATCCTAACTGAAGGGTTGTAATGGCCAATTATGTATGTATGTATTATGGAGTGGTTTAAAGGACTTGTGAGGAAACTCGCAGATATATTTCAGTCAGAAAATAATTTCAGTTTAAAATAATTTGCCAGTCTAGGCTAGTTTAATCAGCTAGACAGTGGAATCAAGATCAGCATCTATCATCCTGTTGCATTATTTCCTCTGAACGGCTTCCCAAAACTCTAAAATTCAAGTTGAACAGGAAATACAAGGAATAGGACTCGGTTCCCATGAAGTTGACTGTGGAACAACTTGTCAGTCTAGGCTAGTTTAATCAGCTAGGCAGTGGAAATAAGATTAGCATCTATCACCCTGTTGCATTATTTCCTCTGTACGACTTTCCAAAGTCTAAAATTCAAGTTGAACACGAAGTACAAGGGATGGACCTCGGTTCCTGTGAAGTTGGCTCTAAAGTAACTTGCCAGTCTAAGGCATTTCAATCAGCTAGGCAGTGGAAATAAGATCAGCATCTATCACTATGTTACATAATTCCCTCTGGACGGCTTCGCAAGCTCTAAAATTCAAATTGAACAGGAAGTCCAACGGACCGGTCTCGGTTCCTATGAAGTTGGCTTTAGAATAACTTCCCAGTCTTGGGTAACTATAATAGATAGGCAGTGGAAATAGGGTCGCCATCTGTCAGCAGTCATTCTGACACATTATTTTTCCTCAGAAGAGACTCTTGATTAAATTTCGTTTGAAGCTAGACTTGATCGGACAGTTGACATCAAATTTCCGAGCAGGGAAGCCCCATGACGTGGTTTATTGCGAAGATTCTGCGATATTCTACATAAATGGTTTTAAACTTGAAAATAAAGTAGACAGTGGAATATGCTCTGACGGTTTTAAACTTGAAAATAAGGTAGGCTGTAGAATTTTCCTCTGAAAGCTTAATCTTAGGCTATCTTCCCGTCTCCCTTTAACTGTAGTGTGTTTCAAACAGCCATAAATTACGCTGCGAATAGGCTCCTAAATAGGTTACAGGTCTATTGATAGTGAAAAATCAAATAGATCTTGAGCACAAACATCAGATTTAAGCTGCTTTTTCATATACTATCATTAGTCTCTCTGGGTATTTTTGTCTTCATCTCCTGTATCCCATATCATGTCAGAATTAACGTCAATAAGTAGATATAAGTGCATAAAAGGAAAGATACTCCACAGAGCTAAAAGAGGAGGCATCCCATATAATGAGAAAAGAAATTTAAAAGGCGAAAGAAAAGATAAAGAAAGATGGAGATTATACTCTAGGCTAAGGTATTTGAGACAATCTAAATATTTGTATGGTGATTACAATGAGAAGAGATTTGTGTTTTGCATTATGACCGGGTACTCTGGCCTTAAGGAGTACTTTTTTCGCCTCAGGCCTATTATGTAGATTTGTGATGGTGAGAATGAATTATCAAAAGAAGAAGTCAGGACAACACGAGACTGTGAACAATACAATACCTGGTAAAATTGCAATGTTTTGGCATCTATACATGCATACTTGGTCGTTACAACCCTTCATTCAGGATAACGATCTAGCTTCTCACACCACTTATGTTGGATTTTTTTATTTTTATCCATATGCGGCGGGACCGATGCAGAACGACAGATTTTTGAAAAACTTTTTCATGGCAATCTATTACTTACTCTCAGAGTTTTTGCCAGAAATCTGCTGATAGAAAGTCAACGACTTTCTCTACTAAGTGGATACAAAAAAAGCGTTACAACCAATGGTTACACATAAAAAAAAATTGGCTACATTTTTCTGTGGCTTAAACATGTTTCAAGAAATTTCGATTGGCAAATAACTTGACTACTGACTGCCATCTCTAAAAGATTTTAAGGTTAAGTTGCATGAAAATGATTGACATTTATTAACAATTAATCTTTAATTTATGCCTGATAATAATATCATTTAACAATAAAAGAATTTGTATTCCTTTAGATAATGATGTCATTAAAAAATTTTCATTTTTATGGATCATAAACGTAAAATCATTAATTTTTGTATGAGATTTTCATTTCAAGATTAAAATTCAACACGATAATTATATTGAAAACAATATGATTTCAAATAAAAATTATAAAGAATAACAAGCAATAAAATCATGAAGTTTATTGGCAATTATAAAGAAAATCAAATTATCTTCAAAGAAATTGAAGAGATTGATCGATTTTTCTCTGTTTTAAAATATATATTGACAGTTTAACAAATAACATTATAAACTGAATATAACCTTTGGCCATTTCGTAGGCTATAAGAATTATTCAAACCAATGGAATGAAAACGGAAGCGGAAACTGAAGCATGTGTATTCCTTCCAACTTTCAAATCTTAAGATTCTGCGATATTCTTACATAAATGGTTTAAACTTGAAAAAATAAAGTAGACAGTGGAATATGCTCTGACGGTTTTAAACTTGAAAATTAAGGTAGGCTGTAGAATTTTCCTCTGAAAGCTTAATCTTAGGCTATCTTCCCGTCTCCTTTAACTGTAGTGTGTTTCAAACAGCCATAAATTACGCTGCGAATAGGCTCCTAAATAGGTTACAGGTCTATTGATAGTGAAAAATCAAATAGATCTTGAGCCACAAACATCAAGTTTAAGCTGCTTTTTCATATACTATCATTAGTCTCTCTGGGTATTTTGTCTTCATCTCCCTGTATCCATATCATGTCAGAATTAACGTCAATAAGTAAGATATAAGTGCATAAAAGGAAAGATACTCCACAGAGCTAAAAGAGGAGGCATCCCATATAATGAGAAAGAAATTTAAAAAAGGCGAAAGAAAAAGATAAAGAAGATGGAGATTATACTCTAGGCTAAGGTATTTTGAGACAATCTAAATATTTGTATGGTGATTACAATGAGAAGAGATTTGTGTTTTGCATTATGACCGGGTACTCTGGCCTTAAGGAGTACTTTTTTCGCCTCAGGCCTATTATGTAGATTTGTGATGGTGAGAATGAATTATCAAAAGAAGAAGTCAGGACAACACGAGACTGTGAACAATAAATACCTGGTAAAATTGCAATGTTTTGGCATCTATACATGCATACTTGGTCGTTACAACCCTTCATTCAGGATAACGATCTAGCTTCTCACACCACTTATGTTGGATTTTTTTATTTTTATCCATATGCGGCGGGACCGATGCGAACGACAGATTTTTGAAAAACTTTTTCATGGCAATCTATTACTTACTCTCAGAGTTTTTGCCAGAAATCTGCTGATAGAAAGTCAACGACTTTCTCTACTAAGTGGATACAAAAAAAGCGTTACAACCAATGGTTACACATAAAAAAAAATTGGCTACATTTTTCTGTGGCTTAAACATGTTTCAAGAAATTTGATTGGCAAATAACTGACTACTGACTGCCATCTCTAAAAGATTTTAAGGTTAAGTTGCATGAAAATGATTGACATTTATTAACAATTAATCTTTAATTTATGCCTGATAATAATATCATTTAACAATAAAAGAATTTGTATTCCTTTAGATAATGATGTAATTAAAAAATTTTCATTTTTATGGATCATAAACGTAAAATCATTAATTTTTGTATGAGATTTTCATTTCAAGATTAAAATTCACACGATAATTATATTGAAACAATATGATTTCAAATAAAAATTATAAAGAATAACAAGCAATAAATCATGAAGTTTATTGGCAATTATAAAGAAAATCAAATTATCTTCAAAGAATTGAAGAGATTGATCGATTTTTCTTGTTTTAAAATATATATTGACAGTTTAACAAATAACATTATAAACTGATATAACCTTTGGCCATTTCGTAGGCTATAAGAATTATTCAAAGCAATGGAATGAAAACGGAAGCGGAAACTGAAGCATGTGTATTCCTTCCAACTTTCAAATCTTATTTAAATTATTTTTATTCTTTCTTAGTCACAATATCTTTGAAATAAAACATGTGTTCTAAGTGCCAATGATTAATTACTTTTTAATTGCTTCAATTAAAATTTTTTAGGTTTTTTTTTTTGTTTATTGCACTGCCTTTATTGATTTTGAAAAAGTGCATCGCTTTAGTTTTTAATTAAATTGATATAAATTTGTTTGTCAGTATAATAACAACAACAACATTAATTATTATTATTAACTCAATTAAACAGTTTCTGATTCGTTTTTGTTGTTGCATACGTTTAAAAACTTTAAAACGTGAGTGAAATATTTTTGTTTTCCCTCTTTTTGTATTCTGTTTACATATAACGGGTTGCATTTTGTTTCAATTATAAATTCGAGAACATTTTAATGGATTTTTTTATTTATAAGGGTTTGTTTTTGTTATCGGCAATTTTTTTATTTTTTTTTTTTTTGATGGATATTCGAAATATACCTCCTGCTGCCAAAATCTTATAAAAATTTATTTCGATTTTATGCGAGGGTTTCTCTCATTCTGAATCTGAATTTAAGCTTGTGAATAAATTTTGATAAATTTGTATGAAATTGGTGGCTTTAAACGGCCTGATTCAGTTCATACATAATAATTTGGCCATTAAAACGCTCCAGTCAGGATTACAGCCTAGCTTCTTACATCACTTATGTTGTGTGTGTTAATTTTATACATGAGTGGCGGGATCTACAGTTTAAAGTCGACTCTGAACGACAGATTTTCTGAGCAACTTTTCATGGCAATTTCTTTATTTACTCTCAGAGTTTTTGCCCGAAATCTGCTGAGAGGAAGTCGCCGAAGAAATATTTTTTCATATTTCGTTTTTGATGTCTGACCAACAGACGACGTACTAGACTACTCAATTCAAATAAAACCCGATTTGTTTAAAAACTTATTAAAATTTCTAAGCTGATGCCATTATGTCTCTTGATTTTTAAAAGCTTTTTTTTTGGAGAAATTTTTCGCCTACAAAATTCTTAGCCAAAGGTAACTGGCAATCGCTTGTATAGATAGTTATCGATATATTTTTTATTTGATTCTATTTGCCACCTATTGCTATATTTGCCTGTGGTGAAAACTCTACAGATATAATAACAATAATCGCCGTTCAGCTGAAAACTTTGGCAAACTTTATAGAAAGTCAACCTATTATTGTCTCTTCGTAATCAAACGTCATTTTATTTACCTCAAGAGCAAGGGAAGTCTAGGTAAATATAAGTATTTCTGTCAGAGAAAAGATCATTCCGAGTTTTCCACGCCCCAATGTATTGAAAGTCATTCTCTTCAATATGGCTATACTTTTCTAAATAGGCCACCAATGTCCAATGAAATTTGAAGGACAGAAATAACGCATTAAAGACAAGAGCAGACGCATCATGGCGCATAAGACGAAATAGGCAATCCTGTTTACCTGAAAGGGAATTGACTGTTATCAGAATTTACTGTGCTATCACAGTAGGCCTTATTTCTTAAATAATGCATATTGAAAAGCCTTTAGAAAAGTCCAGAACAATGCAATACAGAGCACGACTAGTACGGAGAAACTAAGTCCTACCAGTGAAGCTACACAACAGGTTGTTTCTCAAACAGTTTTTCATAGAATACCACATCCTTATCAACTACATTGCACTAGCCAAACTTCTTCGTCAATCTATTAGAAAAGACACTGGACGTTAAAGGCTGGAAATCTAGATAGCTGATGCTTAAATAGCACGACATTAAATAGATGTCAAGGAAGAGATAAGAAACTGCAGCACTAACAGAGTTCTATATGGTCATCTTTACATGAATGCCGGCAATAAAAAACGGGTCCAAAGGCAGACTAAAGCACAAGTTGCAATAAAAGGGCAGGCGTTGGCCTAAGAGAGAACAAATTTTATTCAATCAGTACAGTTGGCTACAGTAACCCGTACAGTATACTATGTCAAGAAGCAGAAATCTATTCTACCGGCCGAAAGCTACTTCAGACTTCTCTGTTAGAAATTATGAACAATTACTCGAATTCAATCTCTCCCGAGTTTCAAATTATTTCATTCCGTGTGACCTTTTGTAAGTCCACAGAAAAGTTCATACCCAAAGACCGGAAAACCTGTTGCTTATTTCGCCAAATATTCCAGCATCTTATTATCATCTTAATCATTACGGGCGATACACAATTCAGTTACCAAACCGCTAAAGAGTTGAGAAAGTCAAGATGGTATTTAAGACCTGTTTGACTATCCAAAAGCAAACAGCATAGAAGCGAATACCACTCGTTCTCCTATGGAGACATTTTCCCTAACATATTATAATGACATAAATGTCTGCCAAGGAGAATGAATTAACTCCCGCTACAGTGTTCCTGTTTACCAATCATTAACCTAAGAGCCCGGCACGAATTTAGTAAAATTAAACCAAATGTGCTCTTCGTTTCGCCACATCATTAGCATCAAACATCTCCTGGCCAATGCGGTAATTCCCAAACATCCCGAAAAGGTCCAAACACCCATATACTTTAGTTGATACAGTCGCGTGTGGTGAAAAGACTTTAAAGGATCCGCTTGACTGTCTTAAGAGTCTTTCATGTCCTTACAATTACTAGCCATGATCACCCTTATCGATCCAAACTGAAAGTTTCTCAAGACCTTCAAATTATTCTAATGCCTTCAAGCACTTTAATAATTCAGGATTTTATTTTTATAAATACTTACGATAAATCTCGGTTAATAGGCCTCCATTTTCCAAAAATTATTAACAAAATTCTATTTTCAAATTCATTCACCTTATGACAAATGCAAATAATTTTTTTTTTTGTGTATTTTATTAGCGCCATCAGCCACCCTCACATCTCGAATTCAAATCTTGAATTCAATATGAATTGAAGCGTAAAGAATAATTGCAACCTGCCCCAAAATAAATACATTGTATGAATGAATGAATAATAAACGGGAAAACAACAATTTTAATGAATGGGTCAATGAATCAAAAGAATTTTGCACTTGTTATCGTCAGTGAACCTTTTCCTTGATGAGTGAGTGCGTATGAGTTAGTATTTCCAGAAAAAAATTTTTTAAATTAAAAAATTTTCTTTGCACCAATAAATGTTAATTAAAGTGACGAATTTTATTAAATTTTAATTGAAAAAATATAAAAACAATATCCCACAGAAGCATTTGATATAAAAACAAAGTAATTCATTGAAAGAGAGCATATTTAAACGAAGGCATTTAATTGAAAAACATTAAAACGCTTGAAAATATTTCATAATTTTTGTATTTTTATAAACACAATTATTGTTTTTAACGTAAAAAAAAAATGTTTAATAAGGTATTAGCTTTGGCATTGAGTGTGTTTTTCTTGGAAATTGTTGTTGTGCATTCATTATCCTGGTGTGATCCTCAACTATGTCCGCATGGCATTCAACATATTGCCTGTGGTAATACGGGAGTAAGTGTTTAATAATATTAAATAAATTGGAAATTAGCCATGAACCTTTAATGGAACTCTAAAGTTTGTTAGGAAAACCTTGTGATAAAAATTGTGTAATTTAAGAATTTTATCATGTTTTAGTAGAATTCTTAAAATATTGTGCTATTAATCAACGTTTTACAAGCCCATCAAGTTTTAAAATAAGCCACAATACTTAAAAACAAAAGACTTAAGACACAAACTTGATACAATCAATATATTCTTCACATTAAACCGTTAAAATTTAAATTTAAATTTTGATTTAAAATTTTTATTTCCTCTTTAAATTTATTTTAATTAAAAATATAATCACAGATAAAATAGGCATCTAGAAAATTAAGAAAACAGACGTCTTATTACCTCAACAAATCGTATTCAATACTTTCAAAAATCATACTTGTACTACGTCATTCGTTGTTGTGCAGTCAACGCCACTAGAAACGAAAGACTTAAGCAACAAACTTGTTAAAACTACTAACCAAATTGAAATCATTTTTATCACTCTAATTAATGAATTTTAATTTCATATATCAAATGAATGTATGATGAAATCAATAGAAATTTTATAATAAACCAACCAGCCTACCCATAAAGTACCCTACAATACAATGTAGCTAGCAAACATGGCCTAAAACATCTCTCATATTAAAAATCTTAATATTTTTTATCACTTTCAGAAATTCCATGAACGTTGTGAGCCCGATGCTACAATTATTGATTTACGGCCATATCGTAAATTTATTCTGCATGAACACAATAAACGCCGAAACTTCATAGCATCTGGTAAATTGCCTGGCTATTATCCTGCAGCGAAAATGGCATCCTTGCAATGGGATGATGAATTGGCCTTTTTAGCCGAACTAAATGTACGAACCTGTGTGGTGGAACATGAAGAATGTAAAAATTCTTATCGTTATCGTAATGTTGGGCAAAATCTAGTAGGCATTGATAGGCCACGTCATATACCGGCCAACATATCCGAAGTAATACAAAGAGGCATGGCTTTATGGTTTGGTGAACATGAGCTTATTAATAGCAATTATATAACCAAGTTTAAAGTGGATATGGATTTGTAAGTATTGTTAACACATACACACACCTTCGTATGTTTAAAAACAATAACTATATTTTGTAGTGAAAGTTATGGCCATTTTGCGGAATTCGTTTTGGATCGTAATACCCATGTTGGCTGTGCCATGTTGCGTTACACGCATCCGGTTTATAAATTTCTGCATATTTATAATACAGCCTGTAATTATGCCAGTATTTATGCTTTAGACATACCCATTTATAGTGTAGGGCAACCGGCCTCAATGTGTGAGACTGGCACACATCCCCAGTATCCATTTTTGTGTTCGCCAAATGAACCTTATAATCCCAATTATATACAAGGATGATTGATAAGGCCCTATAGTTATTACTTGATTGACTTAAATTTATTTATTTATTAATTAATTTATTTTAATTGATTTGTTAAATATTTTAACACATTTTGTTATAATTTAAATAATTTTAAATAAAAAAAAACATACGTACTCAGACTGTTATTTAAGAGGTAAATGTCCTGATTAGTTGTTGTTTTTATTATTAAATAATTAACTTTGTTATTAATTTTATATATTTTTGTTATTTTTTATTCATACTTTACACGGTAAACAATTAACAGGGTTGCCATATGATGTCTTAAACCATAGGTTACAGAAAGGCTTAAGCCCAGTGTCGACAAATCATTATCACTCACAGCCTTATTGTCTTTGTGGTCGTTGGTTTAAGCTGAATAAGTTGCACTAACGTCAATCGATTGAATTATTTAGAGGTCATGTAGCTGTCGTGTGATATCTGAAAAGATCCGGCATTATCATAAGCACATTCACATAAAACCAGTCTAGCAAGACTCTGCACCGAAGTACAAGGGATTTCGAGGAACTCTCCTTTGTAAAATTGCATATAAAGACAGCATTTTAGAGTTCAATATAGAGGCTGGCCTTCTGCTGTTACCGTCAGTACTTAAATTTTAACCCTTACTTACTTAATTGGCTACTACAACCCTTTAATCAGAATTGTGACCTATTTTCTCACACCACTTATATTGTGTGCGTTAATTTTTTATACATGAGTGGCGGGACCTACAATTTAAAGTCGACTCCTAACTACAGATTTTTGAGAAACTTTTCATAGCAATTTTGTTTACTCTCAGAGTTTTGCCAGAAATCTGCTGAGAGAAAATCGCCGAAGAAATATTTTTCCGGTTTTTCATTTAAATGTTTGATCGGGGATTTGAACCAAGCCTCATGTCTAATAAGTCAACACACTACCTATTAGACCACGGCGATTTCAAACAATTTTAACCACAAATCAAAATAATTTGTAATCGCCAGTAGATCATAATTGATCGATTAAAGGACCACACGTATGATAATACTACTTCTCCGTGGCACCAAATCTAAATCTAACGGTACACTATTGGGTATTCGTTTTTTAGGGGTTTCCTAGTTCTCTAACCTCTTTAAGCCTGTAAAATTAGACTCAGTGACTTCGTATCCATATTGAGCGGCCAACTTGGACGTGAAATGAAAGTGAATTCGTAGCAGTGATGATATATCACTTTGACTCTTTCGCTAAAGCTAGCATCGAATTATTTTTGTAACTCAACGTGTCTCAGGCCGCTCCTACCTTAGATGACAGTCCAATGGAACTATAACCCAGGTCTTTAGAACCATACATTGAGTCACAAGATTCCGTCTATTAAAGTCAAACTCCATTCAAAAACCTCTGCCCAGAAGAGAGTAGAATACGAATGTCGGAAATTTTAGGAATGTGGGGCAGGGATTACCACTACAATAAATACAACAAGCGAAAACGATTTTAAACATATCATTGTTTCTAAACACCGAAAGATGGCAACCCTATCATTCTAGAACATGCTAGAGTCAATCAATCACATGATTAGCTGGAAAACTTGTTAATGATACTGAAATATAGCAACAAAGAAAGAGGGAAAATGAAAAATATCGAGGCTAGGCTTTACAACAGACATTATAGGCTTCTTACAGGAATAATGATATAAACATAGTCTTACTGGATCGATTATTTCTTATCAATATTGTAAGATAGAGTTTTCTATATAAAAGAGACAAAGAGCATTCTTTTGGAATTTGCACCCGCAGTCAATTGAGAATAATTGGCAACCCTGTTACTTGCTCATTGCATTTCGTTTATTTCCTCCTGTTAATTTTCTGGCGAAATTAAAAATTTTAAATGCTTCCGACATTTTTTCGTTGTTTTTGTTTTTGTTTTTTTTTTAATGCATAACAATGGAGAAAAAAATCAATCAGAAAGGAGAAAAAAATCAATTTTAATGTCAAAACAGAGCTTAGCACGAGATCTGTCTGGGTAAATGACAGCGTGCCTAACTTACATTTAAGCATCATCAGTGAAGTACGGCTATATATTTCAACTCAATTCGTTAGAAAAAAAAAATGCGAAACAAAACAATCTTATTTAATTTTATTTTTGTTTTTGTTTTTGTTTTTTTTAAATGAATATTGTTAAATAGACTTTTTGTTTTATTGTTTATTTTAATTTCATCTCATTTGAAACCTGTTTAAACGTTTAACATCTTTTAGCATTGATTTTACCTTTAAAGTGTGAATAACTTTTGTTAAAACAATTTGAAATTCATAAATGCAAACGTCTCTTAAGCATCTTTCGTATCTTACTTGGCTGATAAACAAATTTGAGAAGAAAAAAAACTTGATTGGCATTCTGCAGTTCCAGATTCATATTCAGTTTTCAAGTGCAAGGTTGGGTATTATAAACATCATCATTAAATGAATTTTAATTATAAAATTAAACCATTTGATAGACAACAAATAAATAATAAACTAAATAGCGATAAAAATAGATCAGGGTGGCTTTATGGCACTCTACATTGTATTGGAGGGTATTATCTCCAAATAAGGTATAATAATACAGAATTACTACAGCTTCTGCAGAAATCATCGTAAGGAAATTTTAGGTTGTCTGCGGTTATGCCCAGAACCCAAGATATCCCGACGACTTACATTTTTTAGGCATTGACTTGTATTTTTTTTTTTTTTTTGGTCGATGATTTGCAGTTTTTGAGGGGTTTAATTGCACTTTTTTGCTCGATAACTTACATTTCTTTGAGCGATGACTTGCATTTTTTTGGTCGATGACTTACATTTCTTTGAGCGATGACTTGCATTTTTTTGGTCGATAACTTACATTTCTTTGAGCGATGACTTGTATTTTTTTTTGGTCGATGACTTGCATTTCTTTAAGCGATGACTTGCTTTTTTTTTTAGTCGATGACTTACATTTCTTTGAGCGATAACTTGCATTTTTTTGGTCAATGACTTACATTTCTTTGAGCGATGACTTGCATTTTTTTGGTCGCTGACTTACATTTCTTTGAGCGATGACTTGCATTTTTGGTCACTGACTTCCATTTCTTTGAGCGATGACTTGCATTTTTTGGCCGATAGCTTCCAGGGTTTAGTCGAAGACTTGGATTTTTTTTGGTCTATGACTTGCAGTTTTTCTTCGACAACTTACACTTTTCAATTGATGACTTGCATTTATTTTGTTCTATCACTTGCATTCTTTTGGTCGATGATAAAGATATTAGCTTTTGTAAGTATATTGGCTTCGTTACTAATATTTTCGGTCTTAAGTAAACCCGTTGGTAACAAAATCTGTTTTGGAATCCTTGATGCCAGGGATATCCAACCCACTAATTCGATTCCATCAGTATTTTATTTTTTACCATATTTTACCCGATTTATGAAGGGCATATTTGGTGAAAAATCCTGATCTTTCATGATTATCGATGACGGGGAAACGGTTTCTTCATTGTTTGTTGAAAAATTTGTTTTGTTGAAAAAATCCAAGGTTTTTCTAGGTTTTGCTTTAAACTCTCTTCAACTTTTCCTATTTCTGTGATTTCTAATCGTTTCCTAAACTTTTTTTATTATGTTACCAGCCTCTTAACTTTCACTGTAAAAAAAAGACAACAATTAAGTTTGCTAAGTCGGAAAGGTGCTGTATTGTAAACACTCGGGGCTATTGATATCTGTGCGCAGACATACAGTCTGTTATTGAAGGTTTGTTTTTAAAGTTGTCACTACCCTACGTCATGAGGGTATGTTGCATTTGTTTGAATGTTTATAAAACATTGTTAAAGCAGATACAATAACGGGACTAAATGCCACAGAACAGAATGGCAGTGCAGAAGCTAACGATGGCCTTTTAGCATTCTATTTAAATTGAGGTTCAATACACAGCTCGGAGTAGACAGTCATTGTGCTGTACCACGAACCTCTTCTTTGAAAGCGTTTGTGGTGGTGCATATAAAATATAACGTTCAAAATTGATAACCAATCTCGGTTTAACATTTTGGAGGCGTCTCCTACATCAACTTAAATTTACACATTGACTTTGTAGGGTCCACTATTCTCTTTGACTGTATTGTAGGCTGTTATTTGGGCAATCTTAATCACCCTTTTATTTTCCTGATCTATTATTTCCTTATGCAATGTAGGCGTTCATCTTTAAATTTAAAACTGAAATCAAACCTCAAAAGTGAAGAACCCAGCAACAACGATTCTGAAATGTAAAAAAGCATGCGACTCAAGCAGACCACATTATTCGAATCTCCATTAATATCTGCATATGTATGTGTGTAAATCAGAATGAGTCATGCGTAATATGATCAGTAGTAAGATTGCAAAGCTATGAAATGATCGCATAAGTTTTATTATGTGCAGATGCTTAAAATAATAAAAGCAATACCTAGACATTAAAGGCTTTTTTACAGTTTTTTGAGATAAAGCAGTTGAGGTTATGTTAGTAGTCGGGGGACAGATATGTCTAAATGATGGTTTCGGTAGTCGAATGACACATACATTTTAATGTTGTGTACGGTAATTAATTTAAAAAGTACAGTGCAAGATAGTGAAGTCTATACACTGCATAAACTAAGGAAAATGTTTCTACTTTTCGAAACTACGCCTTCAGCACTACGATAGGTTAGGCTAGATTAAGTTAGGTCGAATTGGTAGCTTTGATTAACAAAGCTTACTTGAGGACGCATAGTGGCTGGATACTAAAAGATGCTGCAAACTTTTTTCTACTCTAAATTAAATTGTAAGATTATAAACAAGCTTCGCTCAAAACACATTCTATTACGTTCTGCAATAAGCCAATAAATAAATTTTTAAATTCTTTTATTAATGTTTTCTTCTCATATTCTTAATAAAATTCATTTGAACATGAAATGTAGACTCCTATGTTGTAAATATTTATTGGTTCTGCAAAAGTAATAATTCATGTTAAAAGAAATCCAAGCCTCTAATGAAATATGAGAGCGCTTGCGTGCCAATTTGTAATTGTTATTGAAATGTTAAATGGACAGACCTGTATGGTCGCGAAACGTGTCTCAGAAATGTTTTCTTAATTCATGTTTAGAGTTTGGTTTTATTGAAAAAAAAAATAAGAAATTCAAGGAAGAATTAATAAATATTGGAGAAGGCATGCCATATTTTTTGGAAATCTAAAGCGGAACACATTAAACGGCACTTATCGTTCGTAAATAGAAAATTTAATTGACAGAAAAACTCATGGAATTATATTTTATACGATTATACTTACGACCTAGCTTCTTACAAAGTAATGCACACAATATGGGTGGTGAAAGCTGCCATAGTCTAGTTGGTAACTATGTTGGCTCATGAGACGTGAGGCCACAGGGCAAAACCCAGGTCAGACATCTCCATCAAAACGAATTTTGAAAAAATATTGCTTCGACGACTTACGCTCAAAAGATTTCTGGTAAAATCTCTGACAGTAAATAAAAATGACTACGGCTTCAAAAGATTTCTGTAAAATTCTCCTGACCAGTAAATAAAAATTGCCATGAAAAAAATTGCCTCAACATTCTCTCGTTTCGATTCGAGTTTAAACAGTAGGTCCTACCCCCGGCACTCATGTATAAATTTCACACACCACATAAGTGATTGTAAGCTGTCGTGCGGAATCGGCTTTAAACTGTAGATCCCCGCACTCATGTATAAAATTAACACAAATAACATATTACAAGTGGTGGAAGAAGCCTAGGTCGTAAGCTATGTAGGTTTCTCAAAAAGAAAAGTGTCGTGCGGAGTCGCTTAATACAGACAACATAACACAACAACCATAATACTAAGCCGCAATAGACCAAAAATCAATTAAAACATCACATACAACAGCCTGTCTAGTTGGTAACTGTGTTGGCTCATGAGGACGTGAGGACAAGGTTCCAATCCGCCAACAAACGAAATATGAAAAAAATATTTCTTCGCGGACTTAAGCTCAAAAGATTTCTGGTATAAAATCCTGCAGTAAATAAAAATTGCCATGATAAAATTGCGAGACTTTATTAAACTTTCACAAGCCATCTCCATTTCATGACCAATATAGACCACACTATAGTCCTTCAGAACCCGGTGGATAAAACTTACTTCTTTTGAATTCCAAACACATCTAGGACTATAGTTTGCCTTTGTAAAACTCCTTTCATTTTTTGCAAACTTTTCTATTTCATGTTAATGGCCCATAAATTTTCATCCCCCGTACATATTAATTCCATGAATTAAAATGTCCTAAATTACTGTTATTTTTTCTCCATTCCCATTTAAATCATCCCTTAAACGGTCGCATTAAATTCATGACATTCAAAAGTAAAAACAAAAACAAAACACCTGATAGATTCTCGTGGCTTTAATGAGCTTCACTGTGAAGTCTATTGGTGT
>QOCX01001523.1:0-32720 GCA_005959815.1 Sarcophaga bullata | reverse complement strand
TTAAAATATGAGCTCGTAGATTGCAAATAAAAATAAAAATAAATTTGTGTTTAATTTCAATAAAATCTTTTATTAATCACACAACTTTTGTGTGCCACTATTCACAATTGATTCTAACAACAACAATTGCTTTATTTGTTATTCCTTTGTTTATGCCCTTTGCGATAAACAATAACAATTACCACACAATTGTTCTGTAGATCTTTGTAACGGAGATCTTTAAACCACGATTGGTTTACTTCACACGTAACTCGTCTACACACAAGACTGGGACTGAACTTCTACTCCGATGCTTCATGCTTTGCTTTGCCTTTTATATTACGACGTAAACAGTCTGATGAATGTTCTCGTAGGCGAAGTTTCTAGTCTTCGCCTTCACGAGAATTCTATGAATGTAAACAACATGTTTAATTCAAACATGCCTTTCTCTTCTTTGTTGTTAGTGCATCTTGTTTACGTTCGTCCCTTCAGCGTTGTTGTTGTTTGCTGTTTATGTGTTTATCTCTTTTTCGTTACATTGATGTTGTTGTTTTATTTTTGTTTATTTGTGAATTAGGCAAACAAGTCCGTTATTTTTTTGTTTTTGTAGCTTTTGTTTAACATTTTAATGTTAAACGAAGTTACACCATTTTCGTAACAATATCATATGTCAGGAGATAACTGACAGCTAACATCATTAACACAAACACAATTCAAGGAGTAAAATTAAAAAAAATTGCTTCTAAATCTCTCGTTAACAACAAATTAAGGTAAAATAGTGTTCAAATACACAAATGGTCAAAAGAAAATACAAATCAATGGTTGTATATCGGATGTATAATTGCAGCAATTACATAGAAGTGAGCCACTGGCAAACAAAGAGCTCTTGTGTCATGAGCACATATGTGAAAAATAATGACAATTTGATTTCTTAAGTTAAGTAAAGCGAATTAGAGAACAAAAGAAAAAAAGAAAAATCCGAAGACGGAAAATTTTAAAATGCATACTAAAACGGCAGAAACACAAGATAAAGTTTAAGAATAAATATTCAATACAAAGAAGAAAAGGCATTACATTTGATTATATGTTGTCCTACAAGAAAAACATTTTTTTTTATTTGTTCGCAGATTTTCAATGAATGAAACTTTCACGAGTGACATACAACATAATATGAGCATCCTTCAGATGATAAACTTAATCTGAGTTATATTGTGTACTGTATTTGATATCTCTCATGAAACAAAACTATTTTTTTTAGTCTTAAATACTTTCCTTCAATGTTGTTTTTCTAAGTTTTGTGTCACCTTATTAAAGTTATTAAAAATTTCAATTTTTTTTAATACTTTGGCAGCTGTCAATTTTTATTTTTTTTATTCTATATTTCCAAATTCGTGCATTGATAATTTCCTACTAGCATTGACAGTAAGAATATATGTCTGATGAATGTCTGATTCAATGACTTTCTGATATTGATTGAAGAATTCACATAAGAGCTTTTAGGGTTGGCTTCCACTGTATAAAAAATGTATATTGAAGTTGGGTTCATGCTATGGAACTTTCCAAATAGAAATCGAAGTAATCCGAGTTTAAAATGAAATGATTGTGAAACACTTTAGATATGATTTTTGAATTCCCAAAATCAAGAGGCTTCAAATCTATCCAGATAGCTCCGTTATTCCTTTTAATAACCAAATCAATTTGTTGTTATCGTCTCCTTTCAAGCATTATTAAACATTATATTTTCAGTATATTCAGAAAAATCAAATTTTTCATGACTCAGGCGCATATAAGGCTGAATTTGACAAGAAGGATTATATTGACTTCAAAGACCGTTGAGGTTTGTGGTTTATTTGCTTACATCTGCGGTGTGGAACCACAACTCCGTCTTGTTAAAACCATTGTTAGTGTCTAGATTATCCAAATCACACCAAAATAAGTTGGCAAATAAACGATCTATACAGTCAGTCCATCGTTGATAGTCTTCGACAAACGTTGTCTCAAGTTGTTCTCAAAGCAATATGGATCAATTACACCGCCCGTATAAAATCCACACCAAACAGTATGGTATGCATGGTATGATTTGGTATGCTCTTGGTTCATATTTAAATTGGTTTCGTCTAAATTTGTAAAGACCTTAGGCCTGAAGATGATTTTTCGATGAAAATTAAGTTCAGTTGGCCACTAGCCCAGAGCCCACTTAGCGTACACATGTTCTTGGCAAAACAGACTTGTCTTGTTTGCGCCATTGATATAATCAGTGATTCTGAAGAAGGTCTAGTACATTTCAATACAAAACAAATTGGTAATATATTCAACAAAGTTAATGATTTATAAAATCTTATTCTTAGTATGGACCCAGATACCGAATGAGCACTGAAGATTCAAAGCGGATTGACTGGTCTTAAAAGCTCGAAATCACAAAGTTTAATAACTGACTACATGTCCTGCAATAAAAGAAAAAATTAAACTTTCTAAAAGTTCACTGATATAGTACCCTAAGTGTCTATGGCCTTCTATAGACAGTGTTAGAACATGTTGCCTGCTGGGCTTAGATTAGTGCAGTAGCGCTCCGCCTTGTATGTTACTGGTCGTTGTTCTGTGTATTTCCCTCCGTTTCCTATTCTCCCTTCCATACCTCCTCTCCTTTTTCCATCCCACCCCTGTTCACCACTTCTTCTTAAGGACGACTGTGTACAATGGGTCAACTTGACCTCTAGATACTGTACTTAGTACACATCTTTATCCTAACCTAACCTAGTTCCCTACATATGTATGCACTACCTGTGATAGGTATGTAATGATAAAAGTGACGTCGAACCAATTCCAGGACGATGCAAAATGATTGATCGTACATACATAATTATAGACTTCAGTTTATTATTTACTTATTAATTTTGTTTTTTCTGTAAATAATGAATTAATATTTTATTTTTGTTCATTTTTTTAATGGTTTTTGTTTTTATTGTTTAAGAAAATACTTTAATTGATTTTTTAATGCGATTTTGCTTTTTGATGTTTTAATTAAAATTTGAATCTATGCGAATTTTCGGGATTTTGTAACGAATCATTAATTCTTTTAATTTTTTTTTTTTGTAACGCATCTATCGCATAAAACGAAACCTAGTGTATTGCGAACATGATTACTGTTTTTCAAGTATGACTGAACTTGGAGAATATGAACCAACTGAAACTGAATTTTGTTGTTACTTGCTTTGTTATTTTGTTGATTTATCCAAGCGAATATAAAAAATAGAGAAACAAAAATACTAAAGTTTTCTTTCCAAATTGACCATTTTCACTTTAATATCAAACTTTGTCCTTGCAATTTACATTTGCTGATTAAATTACACCCCCACACAATTTGTATAAAAGTGCCGCAAAAATCAAATTAAATTAAATTCTCTTACAGAAGGTGTCAGGATATTAAAATGCTTATCAGATTTATAAAATACAAGACGGCAGGAAATCTTATCATCTATGCAACAGAAAAAATAAAAATGAATATTCTAATTAGCAACAGGACACGTGAAATTTGATTGTGAATTTGACATTCTTGAGTGACGTAACGTGGTGTAGGTATAAAGCTTAGTAATTCTGGTTTAAATCTCACAGGAATTGGAAATGGTGATTGCAGTTCAACGCAGTTTATCAGAAAATAATCCATCTGCAAAACCCATTGACTCTTGCTTCTCCAGTGCATCCTCTTAAGTGAAATGCGAATAATTCTTTATGCGAATAATTCTTTATAATCACTTCATCCAACACGTGCCTGTTGTGATCATTGCCTCTAGGTAATAAGAGAACTGCGATGGTAGTCCAATCAGCTGCTTAACTTCAAAACACATCATTTAATAAACTGAAACAAACCAAATAAAATAAAATGTAAATAAATTATGAAAATCATTTTGTTCCTAACATTGAATTTCTAATCACTTTAGATCAAGTTATTTAATTAACAAGAAACGTTAAACATAAAATTTCAATATTGAATTGAAAAATCAATGCAAATGTCTTTGTTTTTTTTAATGAAAGTGTTCTGTACTTGCAGTCTAAAGAAACTTTCTATAAGTTTTCTTAACAAATTTTCTTAAGACTCCCCTTAAAAATCTTACTGTTATTCTAGACAATATCTTTTTGCCGTTGCTTCTCATACAATTTGTTTGTTTCATTTGTAACACATCCTGCAATATTTGTGCTTTGGTTTACATTTTTAATTTTCAACGTTTGACTTTAGGATGTATCTTCTCTGGTTTGCCTCTACAAATCTAAATGGAACCAAATTTAAAATTTTTTTTCTTAATTTATTTATTTCAAGTCTATGGAAAATCCTTACAGACATCATTACAATTCATATCGTTACAACTATTTTAACAACAAAAAACATTTTCAAGAAGAAAAAAAAACAACAATGAAGATTATTAATTAAGTGAGTTTAATTGTAAAATTATATCCTTTTTTAATGGATTGAAAACTTTTGTTAAAATCTATATGAAGGTAACGGTTATTAAAGTCATTACAGATTCTACGAAATGGATGGAAGTTCGCATAGTTAGTTGCGTAATATTTTATATTTATGAAATTAAAATATCTTGTTGGACGAACAGGTACTCTTATGTAAAGTTTTCCAGCAGAAATTGAGAGTTGATAACACCATTAATCAATTTCAGGAGAAAGACCGCATTTAGCATTATACAACGGCTTTTTAAAGATGGTAATTTAATGAATGCTAGGCGTGCTTCATAAGAAGGTAACCTTACATTAGGATCCCATTGTAAATCACGAAGACAAAATAATAAGAACTGCCTTTGAACTGATTCGATTTTATCAGAATGTACAGCATATTGAGGGTCCCATAGTACAGATCCATATTCAAAAATTGGGCGAACCAGTGTGGTAAATAATTGCTTGGTCACATAAGGGTGAGAAAACTCTTTAGCTCATCGTTTGATAAATCCCAGGATCCAATTTACAATCGAAAATTATTCCCAAATCGTTAAAGGTATTAACTTGTTCAATAACAGCACCATTTATTGTATAAAATCCATTGGTTGGAGATGATCTAACACTCAGCTCCATTAAATTCGTACTACGCCAAAATGTTAAATAGTTAATATCATCTTGGTCCTCAATGTTGTTAAATGATAAAAAAAAATAATTTTGACATCGTCTGCATACATTAATGTGTTTGAGCTTTTAATAACAGAAGGGAGATCATTTATAAAGAGTACATTGGAGCGGCCCAAGATGACTACCCTGTGGTTCGCCTGATAGTACATCAATAAACTTCGATTGCATGTTCCTGAATTTAACGCACTGCTTTCTGTTTACTAAATACGATTTAATCCAGTTTAGTAATGATGAACTAAAACCAAGTTGATAAAGCTTAGGAACGAGTAAGTTATGATTTATTTTATCAAATGCTTTACTGAAATAAATATAAATAACGTCAGTTAGTCTGCCTGCAATAAGTCCTTCATTTACCAAAGTTGTAAATTCAAGAAGATTTGTGATTGTTGATCGAGACTTACAGAAACCATGCTGAGATGCAGATAATATGGACGATGCTTGAAATGACAGTGTATCGCATAAGAGTGTTTCAAATAATTTCGGTATTGTGTTGAGTTTAGCAATTCCTCTATAATTTAAATATCAACTTTAGATGCCGATTTAAACAGTGGAATTATAAATAATTGTTTCCAAAAGGAAGCTAAAATTTTTGTATTAAAAAATCATAAATCAAGTCATTTTATATGACCACAATTAATCAAAATTTTTTTATTAAATACTCTAGCATTTTATGTACATACGTCGGCAGATTAATGACATAGAAGCCTATAATGTTTAACGGCTGCTGCTGCAAAATTCGTAACGAAAAAATAAATATCTTGCACGATCACCTATATGAATGTTGTTCCTGTTATTATTGACTACAAACCAGATAAACTTTGGAGATCATAGACGGGTTAAGTTTGTTATATTTTCAGGTCCATCAGAGTACACTGCGTTTCGTAAGCTTTAACCTAAAGTATAGAGAGCATTGCTAATTATATGATAAATGCACTCTGGCTGAGAGCTTGGTATAACCTTAGGGTGTATGTCAACGACTAAATTCCCCTCACTAACTATGCACCGAACAAAGAGTAGCATATAAACCAGAATAGATGTTGTGTAAATCATTAGTTAATATGTTGAGACTTTAATATATCGACTATATAATCTATCAAACCTTAGAGTTCACAGAGCCATAAATGCCAAATACTTCTGCCTTATTTATCCTTCAACCAGAAGTCCATTTCTATGCTACAAAATCTTGTCAACTTACTATCTCCCTGAAGATCACAATACTACTCCTTCTTTTACATGAGAAAAAAATATATTGGCACTGTTTTCACATCGGAAAGTAAACGTTCGTAAATTATCGCCTTGAATCTTCTCATACATTTTTCAGTTTTGCCTGGATATATACTAACGAAGCAGCGTGAACAAAAGTATCTTTATTTCTTAGTATAGTTTCTGGCCGATCGGAAATATCGTCAAGTACTGAGTTCAAATGTTTAAGATTAAAAAAAATATACACAATATAGCAAACCATAAAATTATTTTTATGTTCAAATCATATATGCCTCCAATAACTGACCATTACAATATTTTAGTCAGAATTAGGACTTAGCGGCTGTTTAAAGACTTTTTCCTTTAAATGCCGTCCAAAATTCACGTCATAAATAAGGACGCACTTCTACATTTCAATTCCAGAGACTAAACGGTTGGTTGCTACTAAGTGAACTTCGTAATGTACTTTTAACTTGATGTTGAATGTCAGATCTGATTAACCACACAACGATATAATAATCATCGTATCAGGTGCATAGAAAGGAAACTTTTTCAGTAAAACAAATCTCCCACATTAAATATTTCATGCTGCAGTAAATTAATTTGTCTTTATCTCGACTGAAGCTGGAAAAAGGGATTTCGGTACCAGCCTCACTTTTGAAGTAGTTTACGATGAACTAAACCAATATTTTTATGCATACATAATTTGCCATTACAACCCTTCAGTCAGGATTACGGCCTAGCTTCTCTCTAGACTACAGCGACCAATATTTTTATACCAAAAATTTATTCAGGAATTGTCAACGATGACGTACAGTTATAACATATTGTTACGAAAATGGAAATGGTGTAACTTCGTTTAACATTAAAATGTTAAACAAAAGCTACAAAAACAAAAACAACGGACTTGTTTGCCTGATTGACAAAAAAGAGGAATAAACAACAATATCAGTACAACGAAAAAGCAGTACAAGCAAAAAGCAAACATGCTGTTTACATTCATAGAGAATTCTCTTGAAGACGAAGACTAGAACCTTCGCCTACGAGAACATTCATCAGACTGTTTACGTCGTGATATAAAAGGCAAAGCAAAGCATGAAGGATCGGAGTAGAAGTTCAGTCAGTCTTGTGTGAAGACGAGTTGCGTGTGAAGTAAAACAATCGTGGTTTGAAGAACTCCGTTACAAAGATCTACAGAACAATTGTGTGATAATTGTTATTGTTTATCGCAAAGGGCATAAACAAAGTTATAACAAATAAAGCAATTGTTGTTGTTAGAATCAATTGTGAATAGTGGCACACAAAAGTTGTGTGATTAATAAAGGATTTAATTCACAAATAAACACAAATTTATTTTTATTTTTATTTGCAATCTACGAGCTCATATTTTAAACGTTTTTAAAAGGTAAAAACGTAACAATATGAATTATTAATGTCAACAATATATCCACTATAATAGGTATTTTATTGAATAAGGTCTTTTGATAAGCGCTTCTTATCTTTAATTTTAAATAAAACAGTTTGTGTGAGATATCATAGAAATTTTTTTTATTCATTTAAAGGTTCTATTGACGTCATTATCTGTGGAATTTTACATTCTTCATATGTCCACCACGGCTTCACTGGATAGAACGTATCCAATTTATCTACATTTCCTAGAGCCTAGTTCTGGGTTATGCTGGCTTCGACGGCCGCATTGGTTTGTAGATTATTCGCATGCACTTGCAGCTTAAAAAACCTTCACAAAAGGTGTGCCGAGTTGAAATCGCACAATCTCGGTAGTTCAAATCACCTCCACATGTGATGACCATGCCCTCAATTATGTATAATATCATCCAATTCGGGCCAAGAAAAGTTCGTAATTATCAAATTATAGCGTCCGGCACATATAGTAATGGCCTGCCGAAAATACACCCCTTAATAGTGACTTTTTAGAAGCATCATGCAAATTAAAAAATTTAAAATATGTCTCATTGATAAAGATTATTTTTAATGAGAGTTAGAGTCCGAGCCCATTTTGTGAATGTTCATAGCTCTATGAGCGTTAAGAGATAACAGACTGAATAAATGACAGCAAATTTGACAGATGTAATCCTCAACAATAGTCCCCGTTGGAAGAACCAATATTAAACTGCTACCGATATTAATGGTCACTATTCGGAAATCTTATTAAATCCAACAACAACAAGATTAAGGAATTGATTTTATCAAAGCTTTACATCATTTTTATATTGATTATGCGGAGAAATGAATACATAACTTCGAGTGTATAGACAAGGCGATTTTATGTGCACTTCTTAAATTTTTAGTGTTTATTTTTTGTTTTGGGAAATATTTTGACAAATAAGGGTCGTTCAATTTTATACATTTTTACTTCAGCTTATATAATTAAAAATACTGTCGTTTTCAACAAATAAAAAATTCAAAATGATTTGAAATGTAATTATGTTTACTTAGCAGAAAAAGACCAGATTTTATGATATCTATCATCGACACTATCGCAAACGTACGTTTATTATATGAACAAGTAATTGATTGTTTCTTGATTTTTTAATGTGTTTTATTTGCTTTGAGACATCCTGTACCGTAAGTAAACAATAAATGAAATATTGGTTAATACGCATATATGAAACAGGGATAACCATAGTCCGAGTTTTACATTTTGTTGAGTAGATCACAAAAATACTGTTTCTTTTTTACTATTTACTTGTTTATTTTAACAAAAACTGTTTTTAGAAGTCGCCGTAGTCTAATAGGTAGTGTGTTGACTTATTAGACGAAAGGCCACGGAACGAAATATGAAAAAACATTTCTTCGGCACTTCTTCTCAGCTGATTTCTGGCAAAAACTCTGAGAGTAAATAAAATTGCCATGATAAGTTTCTCAAAAATCTGTCGTTTGGAGTTGATTTAAAACTTTAGGTCCCGCCACTCATGTATAAAATTAACAAACACAACATAAGTGGTGTGAGAAGCTAGGCAGTGATCCTGACTGAAGGGTTGCAATGGCCAATTATGTTATGTTATGTATGATTTTTTTTTAATTTCTCACACAGAATTTTTGAACCAGTTTTAAAAAATTAATCTGTTTTTGATAAGGATAATATAAACTTTTAAAACGATATACATAAACATCATCCTATTTTTCGAGTTTGACCATTCTTAATTGCAAAATTTAATTAAGAAATATAATAATAAGTCCTGACTCCATTAAAGTTCATTCTCTTGTGAAGAGATTGTCACTTCGTTTGATATAATCGGACAAAAATTGCAGTAGTTTCATAAATATTTTAAATGGGCTGCTCATCCTGCAGATCCATTCAGCGGCAGATGTGATATAATAGAGTATTCACAGCAGATTTGTAAAGACTGGTTAAAAAAGAACTTGAAGGGAGTGGCAACAGATCAGATTCCCTCAACATAAAGTCAGACTAAAGAAAAATAGTAAACAGTTCAGAGAAATGCTGTATACTCAAACAATGGCCTCTTTAACACGTTACTTGGAAGGACTAGATTTCAGGCCAGAGACAAATTATCCATTGTGGCTTGACTTTGTTATGTTTCATCAATCTTTAATAAAATTCACTGGTATTTGGATGACAAATGGCTCCAAAAACCCAATTTGTCAACTCACATGACTAACTCTCGATCCATAAGTCTTAGGCCTTCAGTTTCCTTATTTTGATTTCCTGCAAGAATCAACCCATAAAACACTTCCTTAATATGCAGATGTATGCGAATATGTCACAAACCACAGCGGTCCTCAAAACCCACGAGTGCCATTGGTTACACATCGTCTGATTAATTCGCCAGAGTTGTGGAGTATTGAACATTTTGGATACTCCTAAATGTATTATAGGACCCCATCACTAACACATCAGATTTACATGCACAAAATGGGTGCTGTGTAAAGGTAGGACTCGACCACACAAAGAAATGCAAATAATTTGCTGGGTTATGTTTGCTGTTTTTACCTTTTAAAAACGTTTGAAATGTGAGCTCGTAGATTGCAAATAAAAATAAAAATAAATTTGTTTTCAGTTTTAATTGAGTCCTCTATTAATCGCACAATTTTGTGTAATACTGTTCACAACTTGTTCTAACAACAACAATTGCTTTATTTGTAATTCCTTTGTTTATGTCCTTTGTGATGAACAATAGCAATTACGATGCAATTGTTCTGTAGATCTTTGTAATGTAGATCTCCAAACCACGACTGCTCTCTTCAAACGCACAGCGTCTTCACACGAGACTGACTGAACTTTTACTGACTCATTGTCTGCTTTGCCTTGCCTTTTATATAGCAACCAGCGTTGCCAGTAGTTTTTTTTTAAAAACTTTATTTCTGTGAAAAACAACTTTTTTTTTACCAAAAAACTTGTTTTACAAAAGTACCAAAAGGAAACACCGGAGGTCTTTAACCTCTGTTGCTGTAAAGTAAAATATACAATATTTTATATAAAAATCTAAATATTTCGTGTTACTATTATTGAATTTATTGAAAAAAATGCAAATTAAATTCTGCTGCTTAAAACTTCTTTAGTTAGAAAAAAAAGTTTAATGAAAACTTTTCCGCATCTCAAAAAACTTGGAAAAAAGGGAAAACATGGCAAATGGTAACGCTGATAGCAACATTATCAGCCTGATGAAGGTTGTTGAAGGTGAACGTTCGAGGCTTCGTTGTTAGTGTACCGTTTTTACGTCCTTCCTTGCAATGTTGTTGTGGCTTGCTGTTTACCCTCTTTCGTGTAGTAATGTTGTCGCTATATTTTTGTTTATTTGTTAATCAAATAAACAAGACCGTTGTTTTGTTTTTGTAGCTTTTGTTTAACATTTTAATGTTAAACGATGTTACATCATTTCCATTTTCGTAACAATATATACATAATTGATCATTACAAACTTCAGTCAGTATTACAACCTAACTTCTTACACCACATATGTCGTGTGCGGTAAATTTATACGTGAATGGCAGGACCTACTGTTTATAGTCGACTTTTTCATGGCAATTTTATTTATCAATGGTGCAATTAAAATGTTTTTTCTAGTTTGTGCTCGAACGTCAAATAGTGCGCATCTAAGCAAGAGAAATCATCTTATCAGCTGTTTTTTTCTTTAATATATAAAACAAATTAATCTACTTTACTTTTATAAAATAAAAATTTCTAAATGTTCTCAAAACGCAAAAAATTCTGGGGACAAAAAACTTCCACGAATAATAGATTCCAATTGCTATCCGACATGGAAGACGAGGATGCCTCATCTATAGACAATGAGACTTCTAAGGAAAATAGTTCGATGATCCCTCCAATAATAGTGGATATCAGTCATAACTTTACAAGTTTTCAAACTTATGCGAGATAACTGTAAATATAAAATAATGTCCATTGGCACAAAGATCTTAGCCAACTCAATCATGATTATACGTCCATTATAGAAAAATTAAAATCAAAAAACATGAAATTCGCCCATCCGGTAAAAGACAACAAAAAATTTAAGCTCGTGTTATTTGGTTCGCCACAACTAAGTGTGGATACTATCAAAGAAGAACTCAAAAACACTTTTAATATCGAACTTGCAAACTACTCGACTTAACTTAGATGATGCATTGTAGATGCTAGAATTTAATCGTGATCAGATTGCTAAGAGGGAGGTGGTTAAAATTAGATATGTGTATGGTATTGCTGTTAATTGGAAAAACCCTCTTAGACACTCTACAGGCCCAACACAATGCTCGAAATGTTATATTTGCATAGGTAGCGGCGGTAATCATGACTACTCGACATGCCGACTAAATAAATTACCAACGAAAGGTCCTATGAATAACAAATGTTACAACTGCATAAAAAGAAATTTAAAGAATGTTAACCATTGCGCAGATGACCCTCATTGTCCAGCAGGAAAATAGTATTTGGAGATAGTACGCAAAGTAATTACTAGGAGTCAGCCAAAAACTTTAAGACAACATAATCATACTAAAAGTTATTCGTCAGAGGGATAACTATATGATGTGAGACCCAAAGTAATAATATTATCAATGACAATTCAAGTAAAAGCAGGTCAGCAGCAGAAGATAGTGGGTTGTCAAATGATCAACTGTTAGATAGTGTAAAACTAAATATAAACACAGAGTACTGGGTAACATGCTTAGGCATGTTATATAAACTCATATTAAATAAAAACAATATGCTTGTGCTCGTGCTGTATAGACATGTTCTTATTTGTTCTAAAACTTTGTGATTTTATGAATTATTTTTAATAGATTTATTGCTCATTTCATTAATATGTGATCTGTGATCTAAATTTAATTAATTCTGACGTTAACCAACAATCAAAATACATCAAAGTACTTCTAATAGTCAAAAATAACAAACAATTTATATAATTTAAAATTTTTACCAAACAACACAAAGTCTACCTAAAGTTGAACAATTAAACTACACCAACAAATCTAACATCTAACAAGTAATTATTCATCGAATATGAAAAAAATATTTCTGCGGTGACTTCCTCTCTGCAGATTTCTGGCAAAAACACTAAAGCTGGATTCACCCATGGTTTCGGAACAAAATTTTTGTTCTGAAACATTTTTTTTATATGGAGTTTGACGTTTCTCTTTTTGAGAGAGAGAGAGAGAGGAAGAGGGTAAATTTTGTTCGGAACATTTTCAGCTTGAATTGGTTTAATTTTAATTTTTGTTCTTAAACAATTGAACAGTGCTGCCAGATACTTCAATTTTATACGCAAAATTGAACTGAGCTGCCATATTATATTATTATGTTATATTATATTATACATTATGTATGTATAATAAAATACAGAGCATTTGTTTCATTTTGTTTATTAATGTTTTACTTGGTGCTTAATGTGTTACTCGGTGGTTAATTTTGTGTTCATTATTATTAAAAAATAATTAAAAAATATCAAAAGATAGAATGCTACTGTGCTGCCTAATAGTAAAACTAACATGTCGTTTACAAACATATTTCATATGGTAAGCTGTTTATTCCGGAGTAGCCTTGTTTTTCCGGAACAATTGTTCGAAGTGGGTGAATCGTTTCAGAACAATCTCTCAAAAAATAAAATTGTTTCAGAACAAAAATTTTGTTCCGAAACCATGGGTGAATTCAGCTTAAGAGTAAATAAAAATTACCATGAAAAGTTTCTCAAACATTTGTCGTTCGGAGTCGACTTTAAGCTGTAGGTCCCACCATTCATATATAAAATTAACATAAACAATATAAGTTGTGTGAGATACTAGGTCGTAATCCTGACTGAAGAGTTGTAATACCCAATTATGTATGAATTCATAAAAAAAATTTTTGGGTTCGATAAGTCCAAACGAATTCCCATACAAAATAAATAAAATAAATCTTTTATAATTCAATTTTATTTTTTCTAAATACATAAATTTTACGTCTCACTTCAATAAGTATTTTAAGCTGTTATTTAATTATTATTTTATTATTTTAAAATATTATATTTAAAATATTATAAGATGGATTATAGGATGAGGGTTAATGTAAGGGTAAATAGGGGTAGGATATTTAAATATACAAATCTTTTAATATGTATATGTGTGTGTCTATATGTTAATAATAAATATTAGTTAGTGTTTTTTTGTATATATTTTTAAAAACTTTAAAAACTTATTTTATTTGTGTTTGGTAATAATAAATATTTTTGCTTTTTATTCAAAATTTAAATTAAAATTTTACTTTTAAAATTCACAAATGTAATCTGTTCACAATTTCTGTTATTCTGTTTATGTTTATTTTATAATTGTTATGTTTTTTATAATATTTTGTAATTATTTTATAACACTAAGTATTTTTGATTTTTTGTTCACAATTTAGTTTAATGTTGAATGTTAAAATGTAAAATACATCGCACTCGTGTAGAGATTATTGGGTTGCTTTTATTTGTTCGGTGGTGTACAGTCAACTAACTGCAATTATCCAAAACAATTAGCTTAGAGCTGTTACTGCATGTGTATATGTTGATGGCTGCTGTCAATATTGATGTATAAATGATATTGTAAGGCTGGATTTGAGTTGTGGGTTACCATTATTTGTTCACTTGTGTGAACATCCTCCCGGGCTGGCAATCTGTAAAAAACAAACAATTATTGTTATGTGTTCCATTAAGGAGTAAGGATACAAAAATAATACTTGGATAAAGGGTTCTGGCCAAAATGGATCCCATGACCAACCAACCAAACGTAGAGTCCGTTCCAATATGAAGAACATCGGGTTCCAATATGGTGGTATATAGGTCGCCGCCAATCTCGATAGAAACAGGGGTATTGTTATGGAATTCAGGGTCAGCCAAGAATATTCGACAAAATTTTTCCTTAATTTCTGGGTTCATTTCCACGGGGTGGAGTGCCTTAGACACTCCATAGCAAGAGGTGAAACTCATATTTGGTTTCATTTTTACCTTTATATAGGTTTGGCCCTCAATTTTCAACGCGATTAAGCCTTTGTCTCGAACCACTGATGCCGCGATGGTAGACGATTCATCAGTGGGTTGGAAGGATGACTCCCATCTTCTCCATCAATCTCGCGTAGACCCTAGCAGTTGGGATATATATTTTCGTCGAAGTTGGCATTATCAATGGTGCATTTGTTGATCGGGGTATTGTTGTCCTTGGTGCGGGTATTGGCGCTGCATCTTTTTTCGCGGTGACTATTGGAGGTAAATTTTTGATAATTCGTCCAGGCCCGTACAAGGTAGTATGATGTTTACCGCCACACTTATTGCAGCTTGCGGAACTGCTGCACACTTGAATTTAAGGATTCAGGGCTAAACAATTTACACCGTAATGCTTTCGGGTTTGCTCGCGTTCGTTACGGCGTTTATATTGTTGTGATTGTATGGCTGGTCTGTTGCGTTTTTGATTATTGTTGGGTGAAATCTGTGGATTAAGAAATATGTATTAGTGAAGTGAAGGGAAGAGGTGGATTTGAGTGAGTAAGCTAGGTAAGTAACGGGGTTAGTAGTCTGGGTGACTTATGGGTTATGACCAATGGTGAAATATGGGAGATTATCTGAAAGAGTTTAATTAGTGTGTGGAAAGGAACACAAACTTGGTTATAGGCCGAGTCAATGTTCCGGTGGATGTCTGTAATTCGACTAATCCAGGCAGTCCATCAGAACCTGGGTAGGTTTTGGTTACTATTTTGGGGGCCTCAAAGAAAAAATTGTCTTCTTTTGGATTCCACCGAACGCCTAGGGTTTTATGATTTTCCGATTCCGGAAAGGTAAGTAAGGCAGAATTGATTTGGTGATTCTTGGGTAAATTATCTAATAATTGTTGGGTATTTGATGTGCACTTTCGTAGAGGAAAATCAGCAGTGCAGCGATCAACTATTTTTGAGCGATTTCAACTTCTCGAACAGGGTGAGCACCGACTAGTACATCGTCGACGTACATGTTATCTCTCAAAATTTGAGATGCAATTGGGTGGGTATCCTGAATGTCTATCTAATCTGCGTAGGGTTCTGATATCTAAATAAGGGATACAGTTAGCGCCAAATGTGGCTGTTTACAGTTCTTAATTTTGAATGGGTTCGTTGACGCTTTTTAGGAATAAAATTCTCTAATAGGGTGTATTGGTAGGGTTTAATTGAATTTGCCTATACATTTTAGCAATTTCGGCGTTAAAAACAATCTTATAAAAATCTTGTTGTAGGGTAGGATCAATGTGTAGGGTATCATTCAAGCTGTTGTCTTTCGAAGTTCTGCTCGATGCATTAAAAACAACTCGAACTTTTGTTGTAACACGATTGGGTTTAACAACAGCATGACGGGGTGAATAATAATGAGTGTTTGAAGAAGTATTAGGGTTATAGATTATGGGTTTCATATGACCTAAGTCAATATATTCTTGAAGCGCATTATGATATTCAGGTTTTAACTCAGGTTTCCTTAGTAAATTCTCCTCATTTCATAAATATTAAATGGCGAAATGGAAGATTTACTTGATAACGGCCATTGGGTAAACGACGGGTAAAGATTGAATTTGGTCAAAAATTTATCAAGCTTGACAGAACTGTAGTAAGAATGGTGAGAATCTTGTTGGTCCGGTTGGGTTAGGGTTATTTTCCGGAACATAATTGACTGAAGTGAGTTCTTTGAATGTATTTGTTAAAAATACTTGCTATCAGTCCAGGAAGGCATTTCAGCACCATCTTGAAGGGTTTTCTCAAATTTTCTTCAGATTTCTTTGGGTAATTTTGTCAAACAAAAATGTACAATGGTAGGATTCCAATTGACCGTATCTATCTCTAATGTACTCAAGTTTGCAATACAGCAGTTTATTTTTCTCTGTAATTTTCTTATTGAAACACTCCGCATGGTGTTTACTGCTGGTAAATTTCGAAGGGTTTTAATTTGTGCATTAATTTGCATCCTTCTATTTTCATATTAATTTAACAGTTGCGTCCAATGAAATAAGAAAATCTTCATCAGTTAAGAACGCGTTGCAGATAGATAAATAGGTAGATAAGATAGAAAAATTTTTCTACCCCACTTAGCCCGGTATTATTGCCATAAATATCCTTAAAAAGATCTCTCAAAGAGACCCAAGACTTGAAATCCGCACTAAATGTTTGCGTATCACAAGGGGGTACGTTAAACTCAACTGAGTGGGTGGCTTGCATGGGTTCGGGTTGGGTTAGGGTAGAATTTTTGGATTGGGTTGGGATGTTTTCTATAGACTCATCTATAGAAATTATGGATGTCCTATAGAATTTTTTGGCAGATATGACTTTTCTGCAGAGGCCATTAAAATTTATTGAATTGGATACTTCAGGGTCATTGAGTTGTGGCGATTCTCGGATTGAATTCTCTGAATTTTCCATCAATGTTTGACCATAACTCTTCCAATTCACGCTTCATAAATCTCAATGCGGGTAGTGATTGAGAATTCTCTGAACTAGACTTGTAGTCTTCTTTAAAGGCACTTAAATCCTGTTGGATAGAACGTAATATATCGGCAGCTAAAGTTTTTAATTCCATCATATTTATTTTTAAAATTTAATACGCAGAGGATTGAATGAAATGTGAAATTTTCGATAGTAAATCAATATATTGTGGGTGAATTTGGTTAACAAAAAAAAAAAAAAAATTCAAATTTGAAATAAATAAATCAGCAGACAAAATTGCCTATTACAACAAAGTGAACGGCAATATTTGTTCCTTACAATATTTTGGAAATATTTTCTAAGAAAAAAAGGGTATTTATAGGGTGGGTGATTTAAGAGATAATATTTCCTATTTCAAGCTTTTGTAAATTGAAAATTTTCAACTTACCTTGTCTTCTGAGCGTAGGGTACAATTTTTCTTCTTTTCACTTCCTCTTTGTTTAATGTTTGTCGTGTTGGGTTTTTGTTATTTATAATGTTAATAATGTTAATTTGTTAGTAGTCACTTATATTCCAATTGTTATTGTTAGTGAACTGTATTACAATGTTTAGTCAGTCTATGTATTTTGTTGAAACTTTTTGCGAACTTTGTTGAACTTTTTATTTTTGAGTTCTTCATTTTTTATTTTCTTTATGTGTTCTTTTAAAAATTTATAATTCATGTTTCTGAATGTTTTACCTATTTTGTTTCTACTTTATGTGAACTTTAGTGAACTTTTTAATTTAAGCTTTCAATTTATATTTGTTTTTAACTTTTATTTCTATTTTTACTGATCTATGTAATTTGTCTTTCTTTTTGTACTTTTAATAACATAACTCCTGTAATATTTTTATTTTTTGCTTTTTATACGTATGTTGTTTTTGTTAACACACTTTTTATTTTATGTGATTTCTTGTTATTATTGTTTGTGTTAATTGGTGATTTGATAATTTTTTTATTATATTTTTAAGTATTTTGTACGCTTTAAGGTTTTTGTTTTTAGGATATTCTTTCTGTTTTGTGTATTGGAAATTTATGTTTTACACTTATTTTGTTAGTGGATGTGAGTTTATTTCTTTCACTTTTGCATTTGTGTGTGTAACTCACTCTATATCATATCCCTTAAGGGTAGAGTTTTTAAGGATGAGGGTTAATATTTAGATAATATAAAGGGGTTATTGGTTTTTAAGTCGACTGTATTAATATCGCTGTCTCTTCTTTTTCCTCGAAGGAACATGAATATATGGGTTATAGGATGAGGGTTAATGTGCGGGTAAATGAGGAAGGGTTTTTAAATATAAAAATCTTTTAATATGTAGTATGTGTGTCTATATGGTAATAAAAATATAGTTGCTTTTTTGTATATATTTTTAAAAACTTTAAAAACTTATTTTATTTGTGTTTGGTAATAATAAATGTTTTTGCTTTTAATTCAAAATTTAAATTAAATTTTAATTTTAAAATTCACAAATGTAATCTGTTGACAGTTTCTGCTATTCTGTTTATGTTTATTTTATAATTGTTATGTTTTTTATAATATTTTGTAATTATTTTATAACACTAAGTATTTTTGATTTTTTGTTCACAATTTAGTTTAATGTTTAATGTTAAAATGTAAAATACATCGCACTCGCGTAGAGATTATTGGGTTGCTTTTATTTGTTCGGTGGTGTACAGTCAACTAACTGCAAATATCCAAAACAATTAGCTCAGAGCTGTTACTAAATGTGTATATTTTCTTGTGTGTTTCGATGTTATTGTCTTATGTATAAATGATATTGAAAGACTGGATTTGAGTTGAGGGTTGCCATTATTTGTTCACTCCTGTGTACAGTATCAACACATAGACGACAGACAGCAGTTCGGCAGCTGAACAGTAAATTCTGTGAACTGTTTTTTCTGCCATATGTCTGCTGCTTAAATTCTTTGAAAGCAGAGCAGAAAAAAGAACTGGCAGAAAAAAACAACAATTTAAATTATGAACACTTTTCAGTGATGTCACTATCGAATGTTTACGTACACAAAAATAAAGTCATATAGAAAAAACCGCATATTCATTTATGGACAATGTATTATTTCTAAAATTACAAAAATTATTAAATTAATCGCCGCATTCCTAGAAATTATTCCTTTTACAATAATTATTTAATTTATTGTTTTCGTAAAAGAAATAGTCGCCGTAGCGTAGTAAATAGTGTGTTGGCTAATTAGCCGTATGGTCTTGGTTCATACCCCATGTCAGACATCAAAACGAAAATATGCGGCGACTTCTCAGCAGATTTCTGGCAAAAACTTTAATAGTAAATAAAATTGCCATGAAAAGTTTTTCAAACACCTGTCGTTCGGGGTCGACTTTAACTAAACGCACTCAACATAAGTGGTGTGAAAACCTAGGTCGTAATCCTGATTGAAGGGCTGTAATGACTAATTATATATGTATGTATTCATAAAAAATAATTTTTGTTGACGGGACTGTCAAACGAATTCGCATACAAAATATGATTAATAAATCCTTTATAATTCAATTTTACTTTTTAGAAATACATTTTGAGTATTTTAAGTATTTGAGTATTTAAGTTTGAGTATTTTAAACTTTTAGTTTATTATTATTTCATGTTGTATTGTCATCACTAAAGTGCTTTTAGCTACTCTTAAGGGTTAGTTAGTCAAGCGTAAGAAACGTAAAATCGTAACGTACGTAGCCTTAAAAACGTTTTGGGTAGTATAAAAACGTTAAAAACGAACACAAAGCAACACACACGAACACAACACAATGCAAAGAAATTGGTATACACGGACATTTGCACGAAGTCAGCTGTTCAGAACAGTGACGAGAGTTGTAAAGATAAAGCCAAATTCAAAAATTACTAATTTGAGCTTAATTGGAAGAAGTTAATTATTTATCTCTAAATTCATATTATTATTATATTATTTTTATTCTTGTAATATAATGGAATATAACATTTTTGGTTCAATCTCAGTTCAATATTTAGGAATTTAGATAGTAAGAAGTCGATATTGCTCTATTCAAATATTTAATTTATTAATTGCAAATCAATATCCTAGTTAGAATATAGTAATAAAAAATAAAATGAAAATAATTATGAACATTGGAATCATGAGAATATGTATTTAAAAATTTTAAAGATTAAAAAGATTTAGTTATAAATAGAAAAGTACCAAAAAGAGCATTTGCGTAACATTGCCACTTAGAATACGTACTATTTAGTTGGTGATGTTGTGTGCATGTTTGTTTATACACATTACAGTCTTAATAATAACAATAATAATTAACAAAAATCATTTTTATGTACAAATTTATAAGATTAATATAAACGATTAATATATATATAAAAGTACCAAAACTGATAATTCGTACCACTTCGGTCACTCAAAAATTATATCATATTTTTAATTTGTTAAAATTGTTTTGTGAGCACAATAAAAACATAACAAAAAGTATTTATTTCTTAGATAATAATTTTTTTATTATTATTTTAATCAAAAATTAAAATTTTCATTATATGCATGCAACAATTTAAGTTTTATTTAAATAAACATGCATGTACCAAAGGGGGCATTTGTGCCGCAATGCAACTCTGCATTCAATAACCCCATCACTCATATTCAAATGTCACTTAAAAACGTGAGAGAATTCTGTTTTATACAGATCGTTCCGTTTTTCTAACGAGAGAGAACGCTTCGGTAATCGTTTACATTGTTTTCCATATGATAAAAAGAGAACGTTTTTTACGGTACGTCACGTTACGTGTGGCTAACTGGCACTTTAAAAATAGAAAATATTCTAAGTTGGACAGAAACAGTTTAGGTTGTTGCCTTGGATTTATCTGTTCTGCCTTCAATGTGTATTCTAAACTTAGCAGCTTTCTGTTATCTGTCGTCTATGTGTTTATACATTTATAATGTTCAATGATATTTTTTAATTAAATCGTATATGGTAGCATAATGTGTCCAATAGTTTAATGTAAACAGGAGCCTACTACGACATGTATGGCATAGTAAAATGGTATCGATTTTTCGTTTTTATTATGGCGTTTATGTGCCACACTATTTTTAAGTATACATATTGAGAGTTTAATACAACGAGTACATACCTATATTTTCGCTCTAATCTCGTTCATTAAAAAAAAATTAAATGTGGTTGAAACTGAAAGTGAGAACGTAATTACAGATTCTTCAGCTGCAAATTGTTTTAACATGTATATACATTTATAATGGAAGCTATCAGTTACTTGAAAGTATAAACTAAACATGTGCACACAACATTTCCCTATCTTACTCTTCATTAAATGCAATACTGAATTGTTCTCTTTCCTGTTGCTCTTGATTTTACGAGTACACTGAAATGTGTATTTCTCTTTTATTTAAGGTATACAACAGCACTTATTTACCTGTGAAGTAACGGAAATATGCTTTGTGTTGTAATATTACTATTTCACTTCTAAAACTAAATTTTCAGTATTGCCAAATGAATTTTTGTAGTGTTTACGTTGAAAAATATGCGTACATAAGTGTTGATGTACATTCTTTGCGTTTGCCATAAACTCTTTCAAAAATAATCTCTCTTTATATTGCCATGTTAATATTTGCTGTTTTTGTTAATTGCTTGTTGAATAAAAACTCTTTATTATAGAAAAAAGGTTTTTATTTTGTTTAATTTTTGTATATTAATTTAACAATGTATATTGCGAAATTTAAAAGATTTTTATTAAAAAATTATAATGAACAATTAATTCAAATGTTTTGCAAATTTCTTTCCTATTTACTGCAAAAAGATATGCACGTTGTGACACTGAAGATTACAATATTTTTGTTATACTCTTCACACAACCGTCTTTTAAGCTGTTGTATAATGGTTTTTGCGTGCACTTGTCTTTTGTTCTCTGTCCTTACTTCACTCTTATTTATATTTACAGCTACAATCAATATTCGCTCATGAGAAAAACATAAAAAAAATACTGTACCATTTTAAGCGTCTGCGCACACGTTTAGTATAAACACAGACGACAGAAAATTCTGCCAACTTCCTTAACCCTTACAGTACGAAGCTCGATTTTTGACATAAAGTACGGATTGGGGTCACTAAGGTCCCCCAAAGAAAAATGAGATTTTTTGTTTATATGTTAGCATAAAAGAAATAAAAATCTTACATATTTTGAAAGTACAAAATAATTATTTTATTAGTTTTCAGTTTTTATTTTTAATTATAACATCAAAACGTATTAATTTTAAAATATTTCATGTTACAATTTGTGAAGTTATTAAATAAAACTAAGATTGTGGGACTTAAGGTCCCCCACTCCGTACTTTAAGGGTTAATTTTGTGAAAACAGAGCAGAATAAAACGAATGAAACAAAATCAAAAGAATTGAAGTTCATATAGAAATATCCACAAAATTTTGTAAATTTTATAACAAGAGTTGCTAAAATATCGTACATTACAGTTTCAGTAAATGAAGTCTATAATTTTAAACAAAAATAATAATAACCGAAGCTGTTGGATTCGCTCAGTAAATTTAATATACGATGAAGAAGGAGTTTATAAAAGCTGTGAACGACAGTTAAAACAAAAGTAGGACGAACATTTTTTCAAGTCCACTCGGATGAGTGTCGATAATTTTAATGTCCTAAAGAACATGTTAAAGGACAAACTGGAGCGATTTTGAAACAGAAAAGTGATTGCTGCTGAGATATGCTTACATCTACCTAATAAGAAAAATTCAGTATTTAAGTTTAAATTTTAGGTACTTGGCGCAAGGGTGTAGTATCAATAGAAATATCGACTGTTCGCACAATCTTGTATGAAACATGTGATGCAATTTCGAATGAACTACTTGCTATGTATTCGCCATAACCAAACGTGAATGATTTTTAAGAGATATCGGACGAGTTTGATGTGTAAACTGGAATTGCATATGGGCAATTGACGGAAAACATATCCATATTGTTTGTCCAAAAAAGCGCTTCCCTGTATTACACTTATAAGAAAACATTTAGTGTTGCACTAATGCCTGCATGTAGACGTAGATGCATTAGATAGCCAGAGTGACGGTGGTGTTTTGCTCGAAGCAATTTTGGAAAAAATTTATTAAACGGCACATTAGAAATTCACCAGGATGCAAACCTACCAGGAACTTTTACGAAGATTCGTTAATATTTTATTGGCGATAACGCATTTCCACTAAAAGGGAATTTAATGAGACCATATTCTGGACATAACTTACCAGAGGATAAAGATAAATTTAATGCAATATTGTCTAAAGCTCGAGAGCATTTTGAAAATGCGTTTGGCATTTTAGCTAACATACAACGATACATATGCACCCAAAAACCCAAACAAAATTGTTTTAGTCACCTTAGTTTTTCACAACTTTTTAATGCTACAAAATGGCAGGAAGTACTTCACTGAGAGATCAAATAAATTCTTTACAATCCCATCATATCAACACAATATACCCGCTCATCTCTGCCACTGCATTAGAATTGCAAAATACTTCAAAGGTTTTTTAGACCAAACCTTTGTAAATAAGAAGGGTTTACAAAAAAATATTTGCTTTATTAATTGATTTTTATCATAAATTCAAGATAAAAAGACTAAATAATTCATAAGATAAATATCAAGAAAAAGTAAATAACTAAGCAAAAAATAATTAAGAGATCAGATTAAAAACGAAAACAACAACAACAATAATGGAATTAAATATCACATGTTATTATTTGAAAATAATTCATTTATTTCACGAAATACAAATATTGACATTATTAAATTTTGTTTACCACTGCTGAAGGCATATTGCTTTCCGAATGTTTGCTGCCAAGCTCGTAAAATGGATTGAAAATCATAAGTTCTTCGAATTTACCGCTGTCTTTTTTCTAAATAAAATCTGAAATGGAATCCATAGCTGAAAGAGAAAAATATTGTTACGAAAATGGAAATGTTGTAACATGGTTTAATATTAAAATGTTAAAAAAACCTACAAAAACAAAACAACGGACTTGTTTACTTCATTAACGAAAATAAAACAACAGCGTCAGTATAACGAAAAAAATTAATAAGCAAGTAAACAACAAACAACAACAACCGTAGGGACAAACGTAACAAGATACAAAAAACACAACAATGAAAGCATAAATAAATATGTAAACAACATGTTTACATTCATAGAATTCTCGAGAAGGCGAAGACCGGAACCTTCGCCTATGAGAACATTCATTAGACTGTTTACGTCGCTATATAAAAGGCAAAGCAAAGCATACGAAGTCAGAGTAAAAGTTCAGTCAGTCTTGTGTGCAGACACTACGCGTGTGAAGTAAACCAATCGTGGTTTGAAGATCTCCGTCACAAATATCTACCGAACAATTGTGTAGTAATTGTTATTGTTTATCGCAAAGGGCATAAAGAAAGGAATAACAAATAAAGCAATTGTTGTTGTTAGAATCAGTTGTGAACAGTGGCACATAAAAGTTGTGTGATTAATAAAGGATTTAAATAAAATTAAACACAAATTTATTTTTATTTTTATTTGCAATCTACGAGCTCATGTTTCAAACGTTTTTAAAAGGTAAAAACGTGCTAATATAATTAATTAAATTCCTTTTGGTGAGACATCACATGAATTGTTTTCTATGAATTTCGCCTTTATGTTCTCGCTATATATATTTTTCCAACAGTTCTAAAAAAAAAATAATGTAATATATATTTCGTCATATGATGCAATATTTTATACCTACGGCATCTAACGATATTGTCTAGAGAAAACATTGACACTAAGTACTTTCAAAGCTTATTAGGGACTTCAGCAGAACTTCTAGAAGCTCCGTACATCTGTACTTCTTGTAGTAATCTCGAAGAACCTTTTCTTGCTCTCAGTTTCTATATATAAAAACTGAAGAAATAAATTGATAATCATTTTTTCTACTCACCATATATTTTCATGCCTCAAGCAACTTCTCTCCATTTCAATTTCTTCACATTAATATTTTTGTATTACGTGTGGCTCATATCATATAAGATTGTACGGCTGCGTACTTCGTCAATGGGAGATTCCTCTGTATCGATATTTTCTGAAATATATTAATGTCATTATATATAACAAATAATAATAATAATAAACTTATCAGATTCAATCATTTTAAAATAAAAATTTTAATATATTTTTCAGTAGAAGTCGCCGTAGTCTAGTGGGTAGTGTGTTGGCTTATTAGCTTCAACGAAAGGCAGTTCGAATCACTGTCAGGCATCCAAACGAAATATGAAAAAAAATATTTTCTCGGCAACTTCCTCTCAGCAGATTCTGGCAAACTCTGAGAGTAAATAAAAATTGCCATAAAAAGTTTCTCAAAAATCCGTCGCTTCAGGAGCCAACTAACTGGTAGCGAGTCCCGGCAATTAATGTATAACAATTTAACCCACAACATAAGTGGTGTGAAGAGCTAGCGTTAATCCTGACTAAATGTTTGCTAAGGCCAATTATGAGTAAGTGGTGTAACACGCATGTCGTTTTTTGGATGCTCTGACCTTTCGTTTAATGAAGGCCTACTAGACTACGGTTCATACAAGTGTATTCTAAACTTGTCAGCTTTCTGTCGTCTATGTGCTTATACCTTGACTACAACTCCCATTGTAAAAACTTAATATAAAAATGTATTCACAGCTAAGGTTTTATTTCATTTTTGATGTTCCTTTTCCTAATCAATATTCATAAATTTATTTAACGTATCTTAGGAACACACAATTTGAAATGCAATATACCGTATATATGCGTTGACTTGTGAATGTGCATTAAAACATTAAGTAAATTTCGTTCATAATAAGTACATGAATTTGGATCTACAAAACGTCTTTTAAATATCAATAAATAATCATGTTAATAATTTTCAACTTGGGGCACATTACAACTATTTAACTTAATTATGCACAATTTAATTATCCTACTGTATTTAATATTTACTAATTTTTACAGTAAAAATTTAAAAATTGTTGTAAACATTTAAATTATGTTAATGAAATGCAAATTACAGGAAGCAATTAATAATCCAGCTTTATGTATATGATTTGTAAATTAACTAAAGAAATTTCCTTTGAATTAACGTTAACGGCTTATTTATTAATGACTTATAGGTAATACATACATATTGTTACGTTTTTACCTTTTAAAAACGTTTGAAATATGAGCTCGTAGATTGCAAAAAAAAGTAAAATAAATTTGTGTTCAGTTATAAATTAGATTCTTTATTATTCGCACAATTTTCTGTGCCACTGTTCACAACTTGTTCTAACAACTACAATTGTTTTGTTTGTTATTCCTCTGTTTATGCCCTTTGCAATAAACAATAAGAACTATTAGAGAATTTTTCTATAGATCTTTGTAATGGGATCATTTTAATGTTAAACAATGTACACCATTTCCATTTTCAGTTAGTATGTTTACTTTATTACACGCGAGCCCGTAGGCCAAACGTCAGATCAGACATTTTGAAAAACAAAAACAAAACAAAATATGAACAAATATTTCTTCGGGTACAAACTCTCAACAGTTTTCTGGTAAAAACTCTGAAAGTAAACTCCCAGTAAAAAGTTTTCAAAAGTCTATTGTTCGGTGTCGACTTTAGACTGTAGAAATTATAATGAACTCCGGAAACCGATTTAACAGCACCAAGGTCGAGAAAAAAATAAAAAAAAATTGAGCTACCAATTACCAATAGATTTAACATTTTGTTTTAGATTTGCCCAAACTCGCATATTAGCAAGTAAAGACTGTGATTAATTGGGTATTCAAATTCAAATCCTTCATAACCTAACGAATATAATGGTTTCGATTATTATTGATAAAAGAGTCGCCGTAATCTAGTAGGTAGTGAGTTGGCTTATTAGACATGAGCCCACAGTTCAAACCGTTTTTCGGCAGATTTCTGGCAAAAACTCTAAGAGTTTAATTCTCAAAAATCTGTCTTTCGGTGTCGACTTTAAACTGTGGGTCACGCCATGCATTTGTGAACTTTCATGCTGATCGGTTGTGTTTTCTAAGTGCGGTATATTTAAATTAATTAGAGTGTAGTAGATTGCGAAATAAATTGTTATTGGTGAGAATTGGTAATTAATAATTTTTATTAATTAATATTTTATTAATAATTATAATTGGACCACTTTGGTGCTTTATTTAAGCATTATTTTTGAGTAAGAAAATTTTGGTGAGATAGGAAATTCGTTAGTTAGTATTTGTGAAATATTTTAGTTATTTTACACTGCCAACATCATGCCGGCAGAACGTTGGCGTAAGAAGGACAAGGATGATGCGTCGGACCTCTCAGAGGTGCCGACTGACGCCACCATGGGGCCGCGGCCAACACCGGTGCCACGTGTTAGGCACACGGAGAGTGATCTCTCGAGCTCGGATTCCGGGGCGATGAGGGAAAGCGGTTCAACCTGCCATCGTTGCTGCTGACACTGCATCTGCGCTAGCTCTGCTAGTACAGCTGTTGCTGCTCCTGTTGGCGCTCCGAAAGCTAGGGGGAGCAAACTGCGAAGGAATGTGGCGTCTGAAAATGGCGTAATCGACGATCTTAAGGCCGTCACGACGAGCCTCCTGGAGGAGGTCATGGTCGACGGTGTCCCCGATGGTCTGAGCAAGAGTTTATTGTCACTCGGGTTGGTACGAATGTCTCGTAAAGCGTCTGCTGACCGAAAGCTAGCGCTACCGAGGTAGAGAAGACGTCTTCGACTCTGGAGCGGTTTCCCGTGGTGGTGGATCACAGCAGTCCTTCGGATGCCTGCGATACAACTCGGCCCAGAGGCAACTCGTCTTCCCAGAGACAGTTTCCTGCTCTACCTGCTGTGTCGGTAGCAGCCTCGAAGCCCGTAGAGGCCTGGTCGGTTGTCGCCAGGGGAAAGGAGCTTGTGCCGTCAAAAGAAGACGTCGAGAATAGGGTGAAGGAGATAGGCCCCACTTTGGAGGTCCGAATGTTCGGCCAACACGCGATGGCGGTGCTGTCATCAGGTCCCCGTCAGTTTCCGAGAGGGAAGAAGTAGCTGCCAATGAGAAGTTTGGAGAAGTAGGGTTGGAGGTGTCCGTAACGGACAAGGTCGGTTCTAAGGTGGTCGTGTGAATCCGGAGATCACCCCGGACGTATTTATGAAAGAGCTCTATGCTTGGATTTTCAAATCGCGAGAAGAGTATAGTTAGTAGGCTCAATGTGGAGTTGCATTCTCAAACGGGAGCCGTGACCCAAAGATCGGAAGAAATTTTAGATAGGTACCGATCCTAATCAAGGGGGAAGTTATGTCCAAATACATTGCTTCGAATTGGTACTTAGGTATAGCAGTCTGTTACATTTATGGGCGTTGGTAGACGTATTGTATTTCACCCTGTGCGAAGAGCACCGTGGCGGACAGCTACGCACGTAAAACCAATCGTCGTTGTAGGTCCCGCCACCCATATATAAAATTAACAAGCAATATAAATGGTGTGAGAAGCTAGGTCGTAATCATCACTGAATGGTTGAATTGACCAATTATGTATTTTATGTATGTAATAATGAAAGAGACCACACAAAATTTAATTTATTGTGGTTTAGACAAATCCTTTAATATTGAGACATGTTTGTGTTTAATTTGCAGCTTACATTTAAGATTGTAAATATTAACAGACGTAAATTTAAAGAATGAATTATTTTAAAAAGAGTTTCTCAACATTATGAGAAATGTATACATATTTAAAAAATATTTAAATGTAAATTAAAAAAAAAAAACGGTAGCATTATTAATAAACAACACACATTATAACAGTATTTTGTCCTCTCATACCGAAATTGCTGTAACTTTCAAATTAGTCAAGGCATAAATTTTTTTTGACAAATTAGTGTTGATGGGAATTACAACTTAACACATTAAAATATCACACAGCCATGTATGGTTACAAAAGCACTTTTTCATTAAAAACTAACTGTAAAAACTTAACGCCATTTTTGTGAGTTTTTACGATTTCATTCATTTGTAACACCACATAATCAGTAAACTGTCACAGTCACTCTTACAGAAATATGTATATGTGAATACAAGTTTCGGAATATGTGAATCAGGGATTACCATTTCATAGCACAATTGTGCTGAGTGAATTCACACATATTGCTTATGCTCTCTCATTTAGTCGCCGATCAGAAGGCGGCGAGTGCACATGTGAGTGGGTGCTATGACATTTTTTTCAGGTTTACACTCAAAAAATATTTTAAGTAGTAAATATATTACAAATGCATTTATTAAAATCCAATATATTTTACGTTCTAAAATGACGTTTTAAAGCATTTAAATGATAAGGAAAGGGAACAGCTTTTTTGTAGATATAAAGAATTTTTTTTTTTGAAAAATTGAAAGGTTTTTTATTAGTAGGTGAGGAAATTTATGAGCCAAAGTAGTTCCCACCAAATATATAAAAAACAATCCCTAATTTTCGAGTTAAAGATGTATAACTTGAAGAAAATCAAATTAGCGTAAATTACTAACACTTTTCTTTGACAGTAAATGAATAAAATCACTCAACAATTCATTTTCACTCACTTACTCACTAATACACAACCAAAAAAATTTTGGTAACCCCTGGTATAGATGTAATATGCTTTTTTATGCATATACATACATATAAAAATTTAAAAAGTATTGTGTACTGTATTGAGACACTTATTAGAATAACGTTACTTTCGAATTGTCGATTATCAGTGATGATCGGGACCAGAAGCATTCGATTTTGATGGTTAATAGAATAACTATTTTGATTATACAGTTCCTTTTTAAATATTTTTATTATTTAACAAGTATACATTGGTGTATACATATTTACATAAAAAATAATTCAAGAAGTTTATGTACATTTTTTAAATTAACTAAGTATGTAAACATTAAATTTTCTACTGAAAACATGAGTCAAAAAAAAGCATTAAGTAAAAAAATATTACAACTTCTTAAAAAAAGGCATGTAATGTTGTTTGTCTAATATTTTTCAATTTATAATCTTCTTTTATAAGTTTTTCTTGGATGCGATAAACTTGAACTTTATCCTACTCTGTAATTCAGAAACAACCAGGGCTATCCAGGAAATTCAGCAATGTGCTAGAAGCCTCTGTCGCTTCTTTTAAAATGGTTTCTGAAACAATTATATCGTCCTCTTCGTATGCAAACCAGGGAATTCCCCGTTTTCATGTTTATTATATTGTATGTATGAATTTCAAGTTAATAAAAAAAAGATCTGTCATCACTTATAATAGAGGTAATCGCTGTTAATCACAGCAAACAATTTAAAAACATTGCAAACAAAAAAGAATAGGCTAATCTTTGGCCATCACTGTTAATCGGAGTTACTGGTTAATTGGATGACGGATAATCGAGCCCGAATGTAATTTGAATTAAACGTTTCTTGATACCAAACCGAGCAAATTACTTACGAAACATGCCCTTAATACCGTATTGCCATAGCAACAGAAATTTTGTGTTTTACAAATAATTCGAGAAGAATTAAGGAAAAAGCAACAATTACAGCATAAGTCCATTTCACTTTAAACACAGATGTATACATTTCATCTCATTGAGTAAACTTATTTACATATACTGCACACTAATTAACTGTTCTAGAACATGCAAATGCTCTATAAATTTTGCGAGTTTAACCGAAATTTCGAGGTTTTTATTCTGACGCTTAAAGTTGTATGCTTCACATTTCGTTTTTAGTCAATACAATAATAATTTTATGCTTTTCATTCGTTGTTCATTGATGTCTATGCCATTGATTAGTTTCATTTCTAAATTCATCAGATGCTCTAATGAGCGTTAATATTTTCAAAAAAGTGTAAACGGGTGTCTTGGCAACTGTATTATACCGTGATGAAAGCAAAATTTAGCAAATAAGCTACATTATGTTGGACGTTAAGTTTTATGATTCCAAGGAGACTACACATACCTGAATGCATTGCATTTTAATTAGGTTTACAACAGTGGTTACCATTTCATAGCACAAATGTGTTTTGCTCTTTATGTAGTTGTCGATCAGAGTGCTGCAAGCATACATGTCGGTGGATGCTATAATATTTCTTTTCAGGTTTACACTCAAAAAATATTTTATGTTAAAAAGTATTTGTTTTAAAATTCAATATCTTATATGTTCTTAACACGTTGACTGTCAACTTCGAGATAACAAGTAGATTGGGTTCCCTTCTAGGGTGCCAACTACGAGTTATCTCGTACTTACTAAACCACATTTTTTGTAGCTATAAATAAAACTGCATTATAAAACTAAAATGGAAAAAAATAATTATAAAATTATGATAATTATAATAAATAACAATAAAATTAACTTTTACAACAACGAGATAATTCATAAGTCGTTTTTTCTAAAAAAAACAAAATTATTGCTTTTTAATGATCCCTATGATCTAGGAATAGACGTTTTAGTAATATAATATGAATAAATCAAATTGCAATTTTTGGCAGTTTTCTGAAAATTTCAGTGGCAGGTTAAAAGACATTTTGATTGTTTTATAGTCAAGTAAATAATTTAAATGATAAGAAGACAATAACTTGATGAAATGAAAATCAAAATGGCATATGTTACTAATATTTTTTATAAACTGTAAATAAATAAATTCTCCCGGTTACAACAGCGACCGATAACCAAAAATTTTTTGGTTGTGTAGTAGTGAGTAAATGAGTGAAAATAAATTGAGTGATTTTATTTATTTACTGTCAAAAACAAATGTTAGTACTTTACGCTCTTTTGATTTTCATTTCATCACCATACATAAAGTTATACATTTTTAACTCGAAAATTAGGGAATGTTTTTTTAAATATTTGGTGGGAACTACTTTTGGTTCATAAATTTCCTCACCTACTAATAAAAAACCTTTTAATTTTTCCAAAAAAAATTGATTTATGTCTACATAAAAGCTATTTCCTTTTCTTATTATTTAAATGTCATTTTAGGACATATAAGGCATTGAATTTTAATAAAAGCAATTTTAAAATATCTGCTACTTAAAATATTTTTTGAGTGTAAACCTGAAAAATATGTTATAGCAACCACCAACATGTGCACTCGCCGAGATCTGAGCAACGACTAAAAAGGACCATAAGAAATGTGTGTGAATTTTCTCAGCACGATTGTGCTATGAAATGGTAATCCCTGGTTTACAACCAGACGTCGGCACAAGGAGAACATGATAAGAATGTGAGTGTAATGTGAGAGGCATGTGTATAACTCAGAGGAAAATTGTAATTAAAAATTTTTAAAAGGGCACCCTAATAATATATATATGGAGTGGAAAATATAGAAAAAATGTACAGCGCCAAATATTCATTCAAATATGATCATTTCTCATTGTTATTAGAGAATCAAATTGGAAAATAGTGAATCCTACTGTAATATTTCTTTGGGTGTGTTAAACCGTGGACTAAACCAAAGGTTGAATTGTAGACTGTATTTTCGTCTTTTGTGTTGGAG